>BGNK01001168.1:0-105985 GCA_003297005.1 Symbiodinium sp. clade A Y106 | reverse complement strand
GAGGGCCGCGGGCCGAGGGCCGCGGGCCGCGGGCCGCGGGTCGGGTGGCGGGCCGTGGGGTGCGACCGCGCCGCGGGGTTTCAGAAGGCATGGGTGCGTGGTGCGAAGCCTGGAACCCTAAAACGAGTCTGCGAAACTTCAGACCCGCGCGAAACCCTGAACCGTATAAGAAGTGAGTGGCTGCGAAACCGCATACTGTAAAAGGGTGTGTGGGTGGGTGCGAAAAATTGAACTCCAACAAAAATGAGTGGCTACGAGAGCATCAGACCCTAAAAGGAGTGGGTGAGTGCAAAACCCTGAACCCTAAACGGAGTGAGTGGCTACGAAACCCTCATACCCTAAAGGAGGAGTAGGTGCGTGCGCAACCCCAAACCCGAAAAGGAGTGGGTGGGTGCGAAACCTGGAACCCTAACAGGAGTGGGTGGGTGCAACACCTTGAACCCTAAAAAGAGTGGGCGGGTGCGAAACCTCTAACCCTAAAAGGAGTGGGTGGGTGGGAAATCCTGAACCCTAAAAGGAATGGGTGGCTGCGATCCCCTGAACCCTGAAGGAGGCAGTTCGTGCGAAACCTTGAACCCTAAAAGGAGTGGGTGGGTGCAACACCTTGAACCCTAAAAGAGTGGGCGGGTGCGAAACCTCTAACCCTAAAAGGAGTGGGTGGGTGGGAAACCCTGAACCCTAAAAGGAGTGAGTGTCTGCGAAACCCTCATACCCCTTAAAAGCAGCGGGCGGGTGCGAACCCCAAACCCTAAAAGGAGTGGGTGGGTGCGAAACCTTGAACCCTAAAGGAGTAAGTATAGGTGTGTGCGAAACTCCAGACGCTGAAAGGAGTGGGTGGCTGACAAACCCCAAACCCTAAAAAGAGTGAGTTTGCGCGACACCCCAAGCCCTAAAGGAGTGGGTGGGTTGGAAACCCTGAACCCTAAAACGAATGGGTGGCTGCGGCTACGGGTGGGTGTGTTCGAAGCCCCAAAACCCTACAAGGAGTGGGTGTGTGCGAAACCCCAAACCCTAAAAGGAGTGGGTGGGTGCGAAACCCCAAACCCTAGATGGAGTCAGAGGCTACGAAACCGCTGAAACGTGAAAGGAGTGGGTGGGTGCGAAACCCCAAACCTTAAAAGGAGTGCACGGATGGGTGCGAAACCCTGAACCCGGCTGAGTGGCTACGAAAAAATCAAACCCTAAAAGGAGTGGGTGAGTGCGAAACTATGAACCCTACAGGGAGTGGGTCAGTGGGTGGGTGCGAAACGCTGAACCCTAAAGGAGTAGGTGTGCACGAAACTTTGAAGCCGAAAAGGAGTGGGTGGTTGCGAAAAACCCAATCATACGAAACCTCCAAACTTGTCGCTGTTGACCGCCGGTCACGGCCATGCTCCCGGGCCGCGCACCGCGGAAAGTCGCCACGGGCCGCCGTGAACGCGGTCCACGTGAATGCGGTCCACGTGAACGCGAAACCGTCGCTTGTGCGTGGGTCGCGGGCCGTGCGCTGCGTCGCCGCATGGCCGCGCGCCGCTTGGCCAAGTGGCCACGAACCCCGAAACGCGGGCCGCGTGGCCGTGTGGCCCGGGGCGCAGGCGCGTGGCCGCGTGGCCGTGTGGCCGGGGGCCGCGCGTACATAATACTATTATGTTTCACTCTGATCAACGTCACGAACATAGCAGCAGAAGCAGCACCACCATAAGCACCATGATCTGCAAAACGGTGACGTGTTGCACATGTCAGAGGTCCTTGTCAGCCGCTGCGGGCTGTGCACCCTGACCCATGAGTTGCTGCACCGCCTGGTGGCCGCGGCTTTGCGCAGAGCATCGGCGCATCGAGAACGGGGCTTCTTCGGCCTCAAGCTGCCCTCGCCTCGCAGCCAGGTGAAGAGCCTCGGTTTGGCAAAAGCACCGAAAAGCCTCACCGAACGTCCTCAGCAGCTCTTTTCAAGACAGCTCTCGGCAGCTAGCCGTCTTGTCATCCGCACCCTTCTCATCAGCCACAGCCCTGGCTCCGTTTCTACAGTCACTGCGAGAAACTGCTACTATACTGTACTGAACTCCCTGGGAAATCTGAAACACGAGCTAAGCTGCTAAGTGCCATCGCACGTCTTGATCCGACACCCGGTAACTGGCGCATATATCAGTGAGACTGTTGCTGCTCCTGAGCACAAAACTTGCGACTGCTTACAGCTGACACGGGATGCAGAAGGGTCCGATTGACGCTGTCGCAGAGATTCTTCGATAATTCACTTCATGCAATTTGGCCTGGCCTCTTGGTCAGGAGCAACTGAGCAATGCGAATGTGTGCAACCTGGCCCATGTACCTGTTGCAGCTGGCACGCTGGAAGAGCCATTCCTAACTTTCAAGTACTATTCACATCGTCCGAATCCTCAGAGGCAAGTCCATGAACTGACAACATGAAAGGACGCTGACACAGCGCGCACGCAGCCAGGTGCAAAGGAGTGTCCCGGCTCCCATCTTTGGCCGCCAAAGCAGCCTCTGGTCAAGGCGGAGATTGGCACAGTGCTCTGTGATGACACGCGCTAGCCGCTAGCAGCGACGAGAGCCTGAGAGCCTCAATCCTCAGTCCCTTGTAACCGCTATCAGCCGCTCGAGGCCGCCTTGGCATCAAGCAGCAGCTGCGCCACTCCCGCGCTACCTCGTCCAGCCATCATAAAGCTGCCGCCAGATGCTTTCTGGCTTCTATCAATCCTGCGAAACAAACTCACGAACCTTCATAGGCAGCGATGTGGAGTGCCGTGTGCAAGCCAGCCAAGTCCTCAAGCTGAGAGGCCCCAAGCACAGACCTGCTACGATCACAGGCTTTTTGTGTAAGTAGTTTCGTCTAACCAGCGACAGCCAAAGAGAGGACATCTCCTCTAGCTGCTAGCTTGCTGTCTGAGTCATATGCTTGTGCTTGTGCTCCAAGGCACAAATCCTTTGCCGAAGACCCGCTGTTGGAAAAGCAAGTTGAAGCCGCTGCATAACTTTCAAAACGCCCTTCCGGCTCCTTGCTGTTGAGGCTGCTCCTCTTCTTTGCCAGCGCGGCCTGCTCCAGGATTTGCCATTCCGCAACATAGCGTGCACAGGCTATACCTAGAAATGCACTGCAAGTTCGAGCCTTTCAAAACCCATGCACGATAGGGAGCTCAGGTCAACCAAGAGACACACCAGGTTGCTACTTGGTATAGCCAGAGCTAGCAGCTAGTCGACCACCAGGCCTTGGCTAAGTTGACCTCGTCGTTTCGCGCCGCCTGGTGCAGCTGCCTGCAGAGCTAGCAACACCCTTCGAGAAGGGTACGAGAAGACTGGACATGCACAGGTCTTCCTGTCGAAGTTGCCAGCAGCTGCGCCGCATGCACTTCCCATCTTCGAAGACACGAGAGTTACTACCACGACACATTCGGGGAGCTCTTATGCTGTTTTCTGCTGCTTCTGTATGCCTGAAATTATGCATGAGAAGGAATTTTGCTCTGTGTTGGGTTTCGAGATTCGAAAACCGAGGTCCGACCTTTGCCTCTCTGCTCTGAAGTTTGAGACTCTCGGAGCCGAAATCGGACATGTACACTCTGCTGTGTTTCGCGTGTTTCTTCACTGAACGTTTCGGGGAACGTGCTCACAAGATCCCATATTTCCTTCACTTCCCAATGACGGAAAATGGAACTGACATCGTATCCCCAACCTTATCCTGAAGGATGGGTGTTAGCTAGAGCCTTACCGGACATCGGGAGGCTTCCTGTGTGTGTCATGGAATGAAAGAAGGTAGATTGCTTGCAATGCTTTTTTCCGAAAGGGTGCTGGCTTGAGCATTGCAGCGAGAAGGTCAGAGGCTGTAGCCTCTTCTGCATGGCCTACTTGTACAAGCACGGACGGCCGAAGGAATAAACGAATTTCCAGGCCTTGGGCACCCTAAAGCCAAAGCCAAAAGGCAAAGATGTGTCCAGCAGTGGGCATCGGACGGCTGGGCTTGGCTCAAAAGACAGAGCGGGGAGAGTCGGCAAAGCTTCTCTTCTGCTCAGACTCTCACAGGAGTGAAACACCTCGGAGTCAGTACAAGGGCACAGGTGATCGTAGGCGCTGAACACAGATTATCCGTTTGGCCGCCTGCTCGCAGGCGTCAACTTTGGCGGATGCCCTGCCAAGGCCTGCTGATGGAACTCTCGCAAGGAATCCTCTCACTCTCCCCTGCGGCATAGCTCCCTGTAGTGCGGCAGAGCGTCGGTGCAGGGACGGACACCCGCGGGCCCGGACCTGATCTCACGGTTGATAAGGTCAAGATGGACAGACGAGTTTGTCTAACACAATCTAACAACTCACACTACCTGCGTGGGACGTGCACAAGGACTTCTCGGGCACACACTGAGCTGGAATTGGTGCGGACGCATTTCCTGCTCAAAACGATGAAGTGCGTGTCTGCTGAATACACAAAGTGCTACGTGCCACACTGGCGAAGTTTGGTATTTTGGGAGCTAACAGGACAGCAGCGGATGCAGCGGCGCACCGAAGCATTTGTGAAGCGCTCGATTCCTCCGCCTTGCCAATCCAAGTTCCACCAACTACAAACGCTGCCGTAGCTGCTCGGTGGGAGAACTACACTAGCAGCTTGTTCGATGCCGAGAATCCCATTCTGGGGCCGCCAGACACAATGATCTGGCAGGATGGTCAGACATGCAGAGTAGACTCTAGACCGTTCTGCGCTGAAGAGGTCTTGTCTGTGCCTTCGGCGGAGGCGCCAATGGGGCTACGTGGCCCAGCAGCTGCGATCTCTGGGCCTCTATTTCCTGGCGCTGACTTGCAATGACATGTCTCCAGGCAACCAGAAACGAGATCGCCAATTGAGCATTGGCTACAAGTAGCAAGCACAGTGGGATCGAAGGGCCTTCAACAAGTTGTTGAAACCAGAGTTGCCTCCATGGGGCATTCACAAGTAGGCTACGAGTCTTCCCGACACTCCCCCGCTGCCAAGGAGCTCATGGGATGTTGTCCCTGATAGTGACGTTCCACGAGGTTCTGGTCGCGAAAATATCGGACGGCCTTGTTGAGCTACGGAGGTCGTTAACGATACATGGGATTCGTCTGGGTCTTTGGAGTTGCCAAGATTTCCGACTGGTGGCGAGTGAAAAGCAAACCAGGTGGACCGCATGGGAGCATGTGTGTCTTACGGAGAGGATGGGGCTCTGTGATGCAGGCAGGCAGGCAAAGCAGTACAAACATGGGGCCGCCACTGCACGCCACCACAATTGTCTAGAACGACATCACTCGACATCACCACAAACAGCATTGACTGCCGCAAGCTACCACAACACGATCTCCAAAACTGCTGCCATGCCCACAGCTCTGCCACGCTCTGCATCACTGCCGCATGACCGCTTAAACCACCACCGCCAGCACCACCACCACTACTTCTCGTCCACCACTCTCCCAACACGGGCTTGTACTAGTCTCTTCCATCAGTGCTCGATGTTTAAAGTAGTTTTGTCCGATAACAGTTTGCTGTCAAGCAAGCACGCAGCAGTCCAGTCTTCCCTACCTAAGATGCACAACATCTTCGAAGAACTTGCATACAGGCATCCAGGCTCTCTGCTGAGCCCCTGCAGCGGCTGTAGGGTTGCCACAACTGAAAGGACTACTTGAGCTGCAAAAGATTCAGGGCCTGCGTCGAGACAACTAGGCTAGACTAGGCGCTAGACTAGGCTTGAGGAGTTCTTGCAGCACGGCACATCGTCTCTGGTCATACGACCAGGGAAACAACGCTGTTGCACGACACGAAAGCATCTGAAGCTTAGTCAACGTAGGCTAGTAGTCCAGCAAAGCTTTTGGCTCCGACGTCTTCTGTAATCGACTCTACGTTGTTCATTGTCCTTGCCTTTGTAGGAGCGTTGCGTGTTTCGGGGGGCCAACTGTCCAGCACCAGGATCTGTGAATGTAGGCAGTCGAGTTCTGCACTCGGCGTGAGGTAATAGCCTTCGGTGGGCATCGTGGCCGTTGTCGTCCTCGTTTTCTTCTGTGCCGGGAAGTTACCAGCCTGCAAGAGATCGTCGATGCAAGAAACCAGCTGCAGCAGCAGCACTAGGCTCGCGAAGGCATCAAAGACAAGTTGGTACACAACAGAGAGTGTCCACGAGCACGACTCAAATCTGAGATCCAAGAGTTGCAGCGTGCAATAAAACCGACAAGAAAGGTTGCCCGATGCAAAACTCAAATCCATCGAAATCTCTGACTTGCTTCCACTGTTTTTCCTCGCGGTATGAGGACACTACTTGCCGCTAAAGACTGACAAGCTACGCTCGCACAAAACTCCAAAACCGAAGTCGCTGAGAGCGCAACATCTTCCGCAGACCACCCCAAATACAGGACCTTGCCAAGCGGCTCACCAGAACACGAGAACAAGGCACTCATCGTGGCTATGGAGTGCCGAGACGCAGCAAAAGCGCAGCAAATAGAACCGGATCGATTCTGGCCCCACTCGCCTCGGGTCTGCATCATCGTCAGCTCTCTCACAATCTATCACCATCCGTCACAAAAAGAACGGTCGCTGTGACTCGCATGCCAGAAGCCAAGAGTCAGTGAACCAGGGTTCGCTGCTGAGCAGCAACAGCCTCCCGCGCAGAGCAGAGTTGAAAGTCTCCTGCAACGTGAAAACTCCCAAAGGACCTGTCGAACCAACGCCGCGCCCTCTAGAATCAGCTTCTTGGCATGGGCCAAAGCCTCGCAAGCTCCAAGGGATGGCAAACAGAAACGGTCCCCACCCGCACCCGACTTTGCAATCTGATGAATGCTGGCAAGAAACAGACTCTGACTCGTGACCGTGCTGGTCATCCTGATCTGCAGGCATGCCATGGGAAGGCTGATGCATGTCGACCTGCTTAACTCGACGGTCTAAGCGTCGAGCGAAAAACACCTCATGTGTCGACAGCTGCGGATTGGGTTTGCCATCCACATTTCTGGGAATCACCTCGGCTGGCATCAGCATAACTGGTGAGGCTGGGATGTACAACCAACTCGCCCTAGAGGCTTGTTGCAGTGGGATTTCGACATGACTTCAGCTATCGGCATGACACATGGGCTTATGGCTTCCAGTGACCAAGCTCGGCACGGTCGAGATAACCTGCGCAAAATTGCCATGAGCGGCACTGTACCTGACGTGAATAGTTTCAACCAACTGGCTCACTAGCTCTTCACTTCATGTGCTCACTCAGTCTCACTCACCACGAAGTTTCAGGCACGCTGATCTGGTTATACAAAGCTGAATGCAGCTGAAGGACTGGTTTCCGCAAGACCTCAGAACAACAAAATCATGCGACTTCGTCTGCCAGCTTGAGATCGCCATGTCCGTGCCACCAGCAGGACCAATCAGGTCTTACTTGTCAGAAACTAAAGCCCTGCGTTGCATCCGCTGAACTTTTTCGACCCCTCGTTTCATGTGCAACAAGCCCGGAACCAGGAGGTGCTTCACTGCTTCGTGTTCCCATGAACTTCGTGGCCCAGTGGCAAAAAAGGACTCATCTTTGGGAGCGGGGCATAGCCCGGTACATCCTGCGGTCTCTCTTGGATTCTTAGATGCATAGCCCAAAAAATGTCGACCCTTTGAGTCCTCGCAGCCTGGAGGTAACTCCTCATGGCCGCTGGAATCCTGGAAGGCCAACGTACAAGCTTCAAAAGGACCTGTGGCCATGCAAAGGGTGCGGTCCTCGGACATTTCGCACCCACAAGCTTCTAGGAAAGACGTCATGATACGGCTTTCTACAGGTACGGCGCTGACAAAAAGCGCCCAGCCTCACTGCTGTTTCTTTCACGTGCATGTTTGATTACTTCAACAACGGGCTGTTGTGAAAACTTACCAAGATGGGGGCTTCGCGCCCTTGCATTCAGCTTGGCTCGTGCACCTGGTCTCTTCTACTCCACTCCAGATCTATGCAGACGTGGCGACTGCGCACAGGCGCAAAGGTTGAACCGATAACTAGCGCGAGCCACGACGTGTCACATCGCTGCACTTCACGACAGCTGGCTAGATGCTGCAAAGTCCTCTCGTTTGGGCCAAGCGACGTTGAGTCCGCGAATCCACTCTGACACTAGTCTCAGCGCATGTTTCGCGCCGTGAGACCGGTGACACTATGCACAGTGAGCCAAGAAGCAATGCCTGCTTTGGCAGCTCAAGCTCGATCTTGTACAAATCGCTTGGGTTGCGTTGGTTTCGGGGTTTGAGAGTGCGCTGACCATACGGGCCAAAAGCATTGAGATGCTCCCCAAGTCTCAACAGGTCTCAACTGTCTCCGGGCTCCTTCAGGTAGGCGGCCTGTGATCGGCTCAGCGAAGGGCAAAGGGAAGCGGAGCTGACACTCGCAGCCTCCTCTTTGCACTTCTGCAAGGCTTTCCACAGCTCCACAACCTAGCAGGCGCATGTGCAATCAAACTCCGACTTGACAGCAGCAACGGAATGAGAGCCTCATGCTGCAGGCGCAAGCTGATTCGGCGTCTCTGCTCCTCGCTGCCCCTGCTCCTGGCAGTGAGGGAGTAGAAGTGACAAGTGGATCGAGTGAGAATGAGAGCAGTGGAAGGGAAGTCAGCTGTGGGTGGAGAGGGAGAGGAGTGAAGACTGCTAGGGCTAGGACCACTAGCAGGATCACCCTCGGTCTTTTCGCGACGGACACGTCACATCTTCTTCTCAGACTTCGCACTTCCCTTTGCCAATGCTGCTCTCCTTCGCTGCAGCTTGTACTACAAAGACACAGCTCCGTTCAGGATCGTTAACACGAAGGAGAGCCACGCAAGCTTGTCGAACACGGATGATCGCGAGTGGCCCACTGCTTTTGGAAGTAGCACACATCTAGCATGACGCATGCTCCCTTTCGCATGAGTACGCTGGTCTGCTGCATCCACGTCTGTCCCAGAATATTACCCAGATGCATTAAGGGCATCGCCTCCAGAACCGCGGGTGTTGCTGGAGGTTACACAGGTTGCATATCTTCCAGTTTCACCATGGCCTGCGCACTCTGAGCTCGTCTCGCGTAGCTCTGTGGGCGTCTCATCCCACTCAGCAGGCGTGGGTTCATGTCTTGCCCGCAGTCAGGGCCTGGCCATCCCATGGCCCATGTCCTCCAGTTCATCTGCCTGGGGCCCTCATGGCTCAACTGCCAACTTGCACACGCGGAGGCCTCTCCAGATCTGGGCTCGCGTGCCTTTGAATCATCTGGGTAAGCAGAACGCGCCCGAGCTCAATCTCTTGCCACACGTAAGGCGATCCACGGCCTCGCCATCCTCCATGGCAAAGGTCGGGATTTAGCAGGAAATGTCCAGTTGCACGTGACAGGTCTACCTTCCACATGCAAGTTCAAACGTCGAACAATCTCAAGATGATGCCTCGAGGAGCTATCCTGTACAGTCCTGGACAGCGGCGGTTGCACTCTGGCGAGACAGATCGGCTAATCTGGGAAGAGCTACAAGTCGGCATGTGAACACCGGGCCCCTGGCTCGTCGCCTGGCTCGGGCGCGGGTGCCTGCAAGGGATGGTCTGATGGTCTGTGCTCCTGAGAAGGCCCAGGCCCCCAGGCCCCAGTGATGCCTTCTGTGTGCCCGCAGCAGGCTCGCAAGCCTCAGATGGAACAGGCTGCCTGCACATCCTCTGCTACATTTACATCGCCAGATCTTTTTGTCCGACTGCCCAATCTCGGGAACAGCGAAGCACTGTCGCAGCGCGGGCACTGCAAGTAGAGAAAGAAAGCTCCCCAGATCGGGGTGTGGAAGTGCAGAAACATGCAGCCATCGCTAAGTAGGCATGGACAACGATCTCGCCCGGCACAGGACCCCGTGCAGGCGACTCATCAGTTCGGGCATCAGCTCGGCGCAGTTCCCGGCCTCACAGCCCTTAGCTCTGCCCATGCAGGCAGGGCGATTGAACAAGCCCCACAGCAGGGTGCGACGTTCCAGCTACACGGTTGCAATCTGATCTGCCGTGGCTACGGCCGGGTTGGCCCAAGCAGCTCTAAGTTGGCAGGCCGATCTCTTCTGTTCCTTGCGGCCTAGGCTCATCGAGGACCAAGCTGCAGCCCAGTGCTGTGTCTGGAACAACATGCAGCAGAAGAAGTGCCGCTTGCCATTTGTGCGCCTGCTGGCTACAAGACTGTCCCCGGCCGATAAACCAAACCTGCCTACAATCGAGCAGACACTCCCAGACAAGTTGCACCGAGCTGAAGCCCATCATGGCCCGTGGCAGTTCCCTCCCTAGCGCTCCTCAGCGCTCCTTAGCCTCGCTTGGGCCGCTTGGGGCCTGGAGGGGTCCTCTCTCGCTCTCGCTCTCGGCTCCTTCACGCACGCCCGGAGGGACGCATCCCGTGTCACAGCGTCGCAGCGCACGCTTCGCCGTGGCATCTCCGCAAGCAGTGCGAGGCCGTACATCCACTGACCGCAGCGGGAAGCGGCACCTGGACAACGGCTACCCTGCCGTGCCCGGCTCTCCACACATCTATCTGCAACAGCCACATTCACACATGGAACAGCGATGAACAGCGAGAATTGCTTCCATAGCCACTGATTGCAGCGCTGTAGCTGAGCTCATCCTCGACAGGGTCACCATCCCCAGTCACAGAGACTAAGCCATAGCAGAGCCCTCTCCCAAACCCCCAGCACTGCAAGCCTGAGCTATGGCGACATCCAGCATGCAGTCGAGGAGTGCCGCGGCCTGGCGCCACTGGCTGCCCACGTCGCAGGCACTGATGGCCTGGGAAGCAGTGTTGTCAGCCGCGGCCCGTCGTAGAACGGATCATTAACATCCAGCTGAGGAGCACTGTTGTATGTTACCTGGTTGGGTGCCACCTTCACTGCAACGTGGCAATATAGAATCTCGCTGTCACACCGGGAGAATCAAACGACGAGCTGCCTTCAACGCGGGCATCGCTGAAAGCAGCTCGAGGGATGCTTGCCACGCCAGTGCTTTCTCGCAGGCACTGATTGCTGAGCTGAAAGTGACCACGGACAGAGGAACCTGCCCCCACACTAGAAGATCATACTAAAGCAGAACTTCCAGGCTGGCCGGGGCGGAGGAGCCTTCTTCATACCGAAACCGAACATGTCAACATCATCCCCCATCCGAGAGATGCCGTTTCTCCTCTACATATGTCCCCCCATCATACGCGCCGAATGAGCTCCCATGTTGGAGTCCAGCCCGGAAAAGCCGTGCAGATGCAGGCAGCCTTTGCTCGTCGCATCATACTCAACAGATCCTGTGCCAGTAGCCAGTCCTGGGCGGTGCTGCGTGGACTTCACAGCCCAGCGAACTCAGCCATGAAGCCAACTACTGCTGTTGCAGGATGTGCTTCATGTACTGCTACCCAGTTCGCCCATATTGATTCTCATGGCCGTAAGAGTAGAAAGTGACTCAGGTTGAACGGAGGAGAAAGACCTCTTGGAATTGCTGTCGCTGGGCACCTAAACTTATGCAGTCTGAGACATATCAACGGCTATTTCTCCCGTCTGGAGCCACCCAAATTTCATGAAGCCAATGAAGACGACTTGTGCTCTGGCCAGTCCTGTGCCTTCTCGGCGGCACTGATCGTGGCATTAAAGCCTCTGGAATCATACGCAAGGCACGTCAGACGGTCAGACTGGCCAGACTGCCTGAGAGCGCAAAACGATAATTGGACTGCTACCATTGTCGAGAGACTGACGGTGTTTGGGGGCACCTGCTTCTGCCCCATCCTCGTCCTAAGCTGACCCGGCTTCTTCCAATCGCTCCCACTCACTACAAAGGTCACATTTGTAACCAAGCATCAGCAAGGACAGAGCACGCTGCCATTCCCCCACATTCGCGCAGGCTGAAATCGCAGCGCTGTAGCTCACCACATCTGGGGACTTGGTCGCCTAATCCACATGCCAGAATTTGCCTCTCGCCCACACTAAGCTGGACTCAGCTAGGCTCCTGCCTCACTCATGGACTTTAGCAACTGCAGTGCTGGCTTCCACTGGCGACCCCTCTCGCAAGCGCTGATGGCACTGTTGTAGCTGACAACGTTTGGAGTAATCCTTACTGCCGCGAGGAGACTCGCAGGAGGTCATTTGCTCTGTTCGCTGTGTTTCGCTCGTCTTGTCGCTGAGCATCTGATCATTTACCATGAGTCTGAGCACGTCGACTGCCAAGCGCCATTGCCCTCCTTGGGCAGCCGCGCTTATCATCGAGGCGTAGCTAACCACATCCTGGATGACCTAGCAGTGCACAGACTTCGAACCATCAGGCACAAGCCTGGCAGCCGTGCCTCGTTTGCGGCCATTGTGGCGAAGAGCTGCAGAGCCTGCTGCCACTCACCACCTTTCCCGCAGGCGCTGATGGCTGAGCTGAAAGCGATCACGTTCGGTATGACCTGCCTCCAACAGCACACTCCAGACACACAGGATCGGTCCATTCGCTGTTGACTTTGTGTACTTTGCTTGAAGCAGTCCACCTTGGCCGCATCTCTGCAAAGAGGCCGAGGGCAATTAGCCATTCAGAGGCCTTCTCACAGGCACCTCGCAAGCGAAAAACAGCAGCACATGGAGCAGCACCTAGAGCCGCTACCCACCTGACTGCGATAGCTGCAACGCATTGCAACGCAGCAAAACGGAACCTGCCGAGTTATCGCAGCAGAGGAGCTCACGCTCGAGCAGTAGCTCACCAAGTTGGGAAGCACCTGATCAAGACGACATGCTGCAACCGAGAAACACGCAATTCCAACGTCCAACTCCATGACTTGACTTGGCTGCCGGTGTAGCATTACAGCACGCGGACAGTTCAGCATCATGCATGTGCGACGATGCGCCTCACACCTAACCATGGTGTGCAGCGTATCAAGGGCCAACAGCCAGTTTGCCGCTTTCTCGCAGGCGCTGATAGCACTGCTGAAGTGGAAAATGTTGGTCTCAACCTGTCACGAAGATTCACGAAGCTCAGCAGCTCCGCCCGCACTTGAGGATGCTGCAGCTGGAGCGAATTGCTGGACAAGGATTCAATTTAGTAGCAACCTGGAAGCAGCCTCGTCAGTGCGCATCCGTCGCAAGAGTTTGCGCGACTCCTCACTGGACTGTTCGGTCTACTGCACTCTGGGAATTCGGATCGGGCTCCAGGATTCGAAGGCGAGACTTCAGGGCTCCTCCGCCTTTGCAATACGTGCCAGTGCAGAAAGAGCCTGTGTGGCAGCCCGTGGCTGGGCCCGCCAATGCCGCGGCAGAGGGCCTGGAACAGCAACATGCAGTTTCAAGCAAGCGCATGGACACCTACATATATGCTTCTTTTCTTCAGTCCTTGGCTTGCCTCCTGCCAGAACTCTCTCCACGGTCTGAAGAGTGTCGGGCATGGGTTGCAAAGGGAGAAGGGCGTGAGCATGCAGTAGAACTGGAAGTCGAATTCTGCTAAAGAGCTTTGCTTTGAGCCTTGAGCAGCCCCGACACTTGTAAAGATTCAATCCGCTAGTATACGACAAAGCCAGAGGAGGCCAAAAGTCTGCTCTCACGCCCTGCCGGAAAGATTCAGGAGCAGACGGCCAAGCGAGCTTTCAAACCTCGAACCTGGCAATTTGCTCAGCAGAGCCTTTGTCCAAACCCCGCTCGAAAGCACGAATGACGAAGAGACGATGCTGCCTCCCCACGCATGCACACACTATGACGCTGCAGGTCTTGACACCGTCGAGAAGCAGTAGCTAGCTCCTGCCCGCCCGTTGCGTTGACCAAACATGTGCCCGGCAGGTGACGACTGCGCCCGGAGGCTCGACCCCGGAGTCCGGAGTCCTCTTCTTTGACTTTGAGCTGCGCCTCGGTAGAGCGGAGGGCTCCTCTCGCCTGCAAAGCAAGAAGCAGCTGAAAGAGCACCGAAATTGTGACCTGCAAAATGAAGAATGCTCGGGTGTGTTGCGCATGTAGGCGTCCTTCTGCTGCACCGACTTCTGCTCGTCGCGGTCCCGCACGAGGCCCTGTTCTACAGCGCCGCAGTGCAGTGCTCTCAGAAAGACTTCGTGTTGGGGCGCCCTGCGGCCTCCAGCTGCGCCTCGAGAGCCCGCCGCTCCTCGAGGCGCTCGGCGAGCAAGCGCTGCTGGCAAAGAACCTGCGTCGGGCACGTTATGCAGCGCTGCGCACCACGCGAGCATAGCCTTCTGTTTGCACAGATCGCAGAAAACTGCTGGAGCCTGCTCCTGCAACCGGTCCGTCTGCTTTCCAAGGACACAGACCCTGCGGACGAGGGCTCTCTCTGCACAGGACACTTTCAAAGAGACCAGCGAAACGAATACACCGTTAACTTACCTCTGAAAGGACCTGCGAAAGGAGAACTCCTCCACCTGTCGTTACAGCAGGCGGCCTCTCGTCCGCCAGTGACTTGTGCGGCTCCTCTGGACAGGCACTCGCCAAGCTCGAGGAAAGCTGACGAGAAGGCGACCGTTGCCGCCCGTCCTTCTCTGCCTCGCTGGGACAAAAAGCCTCTTCCACCTCTCAGCGTCCATGGAAAGTCGTCAGATTGCGCCACCTCAATCACTGAACAGCTCTAAGCCCGATGCTCCTGGCAGCACTGTCAAGAGCTCCTGCAAGCATCTGCAGATCTCCCGCCTTCCCTCCGTCCCTCTGCAGCAAGGCTTTACAGTCTCCTCCAGTCGCTGCTCCCGATCACGCAGCTCTCGGCGGCTCTCTTCAGCTGCCTCTGGAAGGGTTCGAAGGGAGCGCGGAGCGCGGAATGGTGCCGTGCAGTGCGTCAGTCTGCAGTTGGCTCGCTCCTTGGCCCAGCTTTCGGCGGCACAGCGCAGCTGCTGCAATTCGGCCCCAGACGACCTCTGACGCAAAGCAGCTCCACTCTGTAAAGAAGAAATGTCGGGGCCCGGGCTCGAGGTCATCTCTGGAGACCTCCAACTTGAAGCGCAAGGCGTCGACCTTCAATGGTGCTCCCTCCAACGGCTGCTTTGGTCCAGTTCTTCCGTACACGAAGACACACTGGTTGCCTCTCTCCTCCTCCCCGCAGGTCGCTATTACGGGTCACAGCATAGGTGGCTGAGCTCTGCGCTGCAGCATCGAGAGCCTCCAGCTGGTTCAACGCCTTGCTTTCGACATTTTTCTGGGGCTGTCCGTCAGTCAGTGTATAAGCACCGGCATGTTTTTACAAGACTTGTCCGTAGAGTAGTGGTCCTCGTCGTTGAATGCCAAGTGCAGTCTCAGGCCATTCGCAGTGCAATGATTCTCCACGTTTTGTCTTGGAACCCTGTTTTTTGTTTTAATGGTTTGTGTTGTTCCGACCTTTTTGGGAAGCTCACCGGCAGATCCGACACGAGCCACCAATGCCAAAGCAAGATTGCAGAGATTTGAGTCGCTTTGGGGCTGATGACGTCTTCTTTGGGGCTCGAGCAGCCTCTCGGCCTCCCTTTGCTACTTCGCTTGCATGCACCAAAGACGTGCGCCTCTTCAGATTCCTGCTCGAGCCGTCGCTCCTCGCAGCGGGACAGCCGGACGCGGCAGCGCAAAGAGCAAAGGCAACGAGTCAAGGAGTGCTTGTTCCCGCTCTCCTCGGCAGTGAAATCATCCTCGTCCTGCGCATGGCACTTGCAACCGAAAAGCACTGCAACTGCAACTCTGACCAGTCGAAGCCTGGCCGGATGCAGCTGCCTGTGCCTCTGGAGACGGCTCCTGGCAGATTGGCACATGAGAATGATTCGGAGTAACTCATAGCACCGCAGTGGGATCCCATTCTCTGGCAGGGATCCTTCCCAGCAAGCTCGGCAGGCAACGGAGGCAGCGGTGGTGGTGGACCTGAGGTGACATGACAGACGCACTGGCGAGCAACACTCCACAGGGCCTTGCATCGCTGAGAGTCGCACCGAAACGACCTTGAATTGCCGAAAGCACCAGATCCCTGGCACAATGGTTCAAAAAATCTCTTCCGTCCTCCGTTCCGTTGAGCCTGTCAGTGGCATAGAAGTGCCGCCAGGCCATGCCAGGCCCAATTGCATTCTGAGAGCTGCATTTTGCAAAAGGCAAGAACTTCGCTACCGTCCCCCTGATTCGGCTGAAGTTCTGTGCCGAGCCCTTTCAATGCAGAAGATGCTACTGCCAGACCCATGACTCGAAAATGCTCGCAGCAAATTTCAGCCAGCAGTACGGCCCCTGGCTGGGCAGATGTTCCATCAGCTTTGCCGCGTCACCTTGCAGCCGTGCTTCTGTGCCACTGCAACGGCTCGGCACGTAAGCTGGGCCTAGGACTGCTTTGGCCCGCCTTCTCTGTTTCGTGTCCTTTGCCTCCCAACACTGGCCATGTTCAATCCAGATCACGATGTGAAACACGGTGCTTAAAGTCTCTGGCCTTCGGGCCGCCGCAACCTCGCACGAGCGGCCAAAACTAGGTGGGCTAAGCGGCTTATACCGCTTCTGCACAATATACTGCCGCTTGGTCGCGAGGCATCGCCATCCTGGCCAGGCTCAGGATATAGGGCTTGGGCTTAGACAAGAAGCCATTTGTTTCGGGCCCGCCTGGGTGAAGCGCTCCCGCACGCCGGTGGCAGATGCGGGACGCTGGCAGACTGGAGATGCCGTTGCACGGCTGGGAAAGGCTGAAAGTGGCCTTTTCCTTGGGAGGTTGCTCGCTCTGCTTGCTCCAGAATTCGAGGGCGCGACGGGTGTCTGCAAGGGCGATGAATGGAAATGAGACCTTGCAGCGGCAATCGACGCCGCCAGAACCTCCTGCGACTGCGAGGACTTCGGGAAATCCGTTGTCGGTGAAGCGGCCAAAGGGGCTCCAGGTGAGCCCTCAGAGACTTCGGCAGCGCCAGCTTGGCCGCCTTGGCCTTGGCCCTGGAGATTGCTGACTTCGGCAAGCCGTTCCCGCGCCTCACGGTGACGCTGCAGCAGGGAGAGTCTCGAAGCATTTTGCTCCTGTGACTCTACCATGGGATCCTATCACACTCCTTATTCAGTTTACCCCTTAGTTTACAAGCTTGGCTCCATCCACACGCATGAGGGTAGACAGGGTTCGTTGGGCTGGAGAGACATCCTTCCACGAAGCCAAAACGATGGCACTGCGAGAACAGAATTCTCACTGGCTGCATGTCAAAGAAATACATGCAGCGATGGATCGCACATCTTTTGCCACTTTGTGCAAACCTCTCAGCGCAACTTTGGGTTGACGACAGCGTGATCGAAGACGTGTCCGAGCGAGGGTGGCAGTGCTGTCATGGTGCTCAATGCGCTTCGGTCCCATTCTGTTTGCCTCTCGCGACACCATCAATCTTCCCCAACTTGTTGGAAATCGGATAAGAGGCAACAGACTCTCCAAACATGAAATCAAGAGACAGGAGCTGTCGTCTTCGCAAGCGCTCGTGAAACCGCGTGTGTATGTGCGTGTGGCTTTTGCCAGCAAGGGGCCTCACAGAGCACGTCAAGGCTGAGCAGCACGTCGCTGCCAAGAAATAGCACAGTCTCTGAGGAATGTAACGATGTGCCTACTTTCAAAACATGGCATGGCCCAGTCCATGATTGGAGCGACGGAAGGACCCGCAGTGTCGAGCTTCGACCCGCCGGCTCTGAAGTGCTGCATCCAACGCTTAGGATTTCTCGCGACAGCTCCAGAGTCCAGAGCTCACCGAAGACCACCCGCGCGGAGATCCTGACTGGGCACCGGGGCCAAGGGCCGAGGGCCGGGGGGTTTCTACGAGAAGCGGCTGGGACAGTGACAACCTCCGCATGCCGAAGCTTCTGCTCCTGTCAGCAAACTCGCAGTAGACAGGGCCCAGGGGCTCCTACTTAGTTGCCTCTCTGAGCCTCTGCGCTATTTGCCAGGCTGCCATGGGCATCTGATAGTTTAGCTTCACTACCGGTTGCTTTCGAAATTGCCCTGAGCGTCCGGTCGCCGGCCGGCAGGGTCTTTCAACTTACCTTCTTTGGCTTTGTGACTCTCTCAAGTCTTGGCTGGTTCTCTCTAGCTTCCTGAGGCGACTCATGCAAAACTTCTTCTGACCCGACCCGTCACTAGTCACCAGGACTCTGGACGTGTCCTGCTGTTCCAGCTTCGCATTAAGCCTCCGGACCATGTCCTCCAATCCGTTCATGCGCCTCGGTGATAACACCAGGTTGGACTCTGGTGTTTTCTACTTCAATGTAACACCTGTATTACATGATTGTGAACTTGACCGTTCAGGCCGTCACTCCCGCATGCTGTCATTTTCCTCCATCAGCTTGCGGGACCTGCAGAAAAGGCCCCACCAACAGCGGTGTGCATGAAAGTCTGCATGCGGAGCTAAACGTTTCGTTCGAAGACACGGCTGCAGGCATCCGAGACTCTCGCTTGTTCTTGTAGAACTCACAGTCGACAGCCAAGTGCGCTGGAGACACTCCTGCCTCTTCCTCCTTGTACCAAACATGTATCGTTGGAAGTTTCTGGACAAGCAACGAGACGTGCCAAGCGTAGCAAAACAGGCTGGCCGACAAGGGCAAAACTTGACATGATTCAGCTATTCTAGCAATTCTAGCACCACACAAACTTGCTGCAAGTTCGTGTACTCGACGTTCCGTCCTCTGTGGGGTTCAGAATTGGAAGTGGGCTTCTGTTGTCGGGACTGACCACATTGCTGTCCTGACGCCGGAACAGCATAGTTCGGAAAGGGCACCCAACTGTCCCCATTCGGACATGCCATTGGACCATAGGATTTCACTCTCAGCTTCCCGCATGCGGCTGTGGAGTGACGGGAGGTGGGCCTACAGCGACACAGGCACTCTGCACGGTCCGAGTGGAACCCGAGCCGGGGCCAGGCGGCCGCCTGGCCTCCTGGGAGCTCTCCGTTCATCTTTGCCATGGCCTGCACTCTGCGCTCTGCCACGGCTCTGCCCAGCTCTCCTTCGAAACGCCTTGTCACGACCGCATCCTTGGCACACGGTCGCTCTTTTTCTGCCATTCTGCCTGATGTCAGCGACCTAGCTGGCGCACTGCTGCAACTTGTGGCCAGGCCGCGGAAAACAGGATGGCATCCCGAGAGAGATAAGTTGACTGCCGAGACTGGACGCCGGCAACTTTACTCGGCTTGGGTAAAACACCATGCATGGGAGCAAGAGTATCATTCCACCTGTGATCTGCCTGGCGCTTGAGCTTGCGGCCTTGCTCACGAGTCCTGCTTCGAATGCTGAGCATCATGCTTTGGCACCCCGAAGAAAGCATGTGTCTGAGGGCTCTGGGGCTCAGCGCCAAGAGATTCATAAGCACACTTACACAACTTGCGGATGCGTCTCTGTCTTTCAGGTGCATCAGGACAAAATTTGATCTGGCAGCAGTCGAAGCCTACGGCACACTGCTCCTACAAGTCTACCGGCGAAGACGGGCCATCTGCGACACATACCACGAGACAACTGCAAACAGGATGGCAAGACCAACAGCATCACAAGCTGCGACGGCCGACAAATCTTCGTCACTTGTTGCACAGTCTGATCAGCCGCTCTGACAGGAACTATCCGAGCATCTAGAACGCCCACGATTCAAGCATACCGCTTTCGGTGGGCACAGGAGCTTCGATAATCTCATTGCAAAATTCTGTGGTGGCCGCATGCAGGGCTCGCACTGTTGGAGTCTCGCTCGGCTCTTTGCCGCTCTCGACCATCACGAGAAGCTGAGCGTCCTGAGTTGATGTGGACAGGTTTGACCTGATCAATGTCTCTTCCTTTGGAGATTCTCCAGCAAGTTCAAGCTCCCTTGCCTTCTGCTCAGCCCTCTCGCGACGGATCTCTTTGCTAACCACCATGTAACAGCCCCCCATCCACCACCAAACCACGAACACAGCGAGTGTCATCACAAACAAAGCTGTTGCCATGACGCCTCCCACTACGCTCCTTTCATAGAGCAGAGAAAGTGCGAGGCCAAGGCTTGGAAGAGCAATGAAAGTAGTGGGCACATAGATAAGGGGAAACATTCGCCAGCAGGATGCGTAAAAGCCAAGCGCACAGGCTGCTTTCACAGGTAGTGCACGCGCAAGTGGCACTGGGAACCACAGAAGTAATCCGAAGATGTTGAAGAACAGATGGCACAAGGCAATCTGCAAGGTATCTGGCCTAAGTACAGCCAGCGCCGCGATGAGGGACGTACATGTTGTTCCGAGATTTGCACCGATGGTTATGGGCAGCATTTTCCGCATCGGCAAGACCTGCATGGCACAGAGAGGAATTAAAGTAGAGGTTGTCACACTGCTCGATTGTACGATTGCAGTGACAGTAAACCCGAGGACCACAGCAAGATAGTCGTTCGTCTGGGTAGCACGTATCATCATCTTCTTGGCCCAGCCAGTCAGGAGTGCATTCAGCACTGTGACGAGGCAGAGCAGTGATCCGGCAATGAGCACGAAGGAAAGAACGAGTCCGAAGGTTCCTCCAACAACATCACCGAGACGGGCAAACATTCCAGAATCAAGGGTACGAGCACCCTCGATCGAGATCGCATAGAACTTGCTAGCTTCTAAGTAACAGTCCGACGATTGCGTGCAGCCATCTGGGAAGCTCAATACATGACTGCACTTTGTCAGGGAGGCAAAACCGTCCAGATCTAATTTCCTCCAAGCTTGCTCCATAGAAGTCGACACACAGAAGTACTCTGCGCAGTTCAGCCACGCTGAGCACAGGCTGGTGTTCACTGCGGCAGGCACTTCTCTAGGCACCGGCGATCCCAAAGACACGGCCTTCATAACATCTTTGTTTGGATCCAATAGATAATCTGTCAGAGGAGCCACAATCGACTTCGTGGGGGAGCTAAAGGTGACGTCACGAGCCCCTGCGCCCATTGCGGCTTCCGTGACTGCCTTCGAGACAAGGTACAGCGGTCCACCATCACCATCAATGGATGCCACGACTAGCTCCGTGGGTAGCAGAATAAGAACTGTAAGCAAGTTGAACATTTCATGCACCGTCGCTCCTGCAAAGGCATGCTCCAGCTCAGTCGGACTAGCAGCGTGCACAATGGACACGATTGTGTTGGTTATTGATGTTCCTACATTCGCACCCATGACCACTGGAATGGCCGCACGTACAGATATCTGGTCGGCCCCAACAAGGCCTACAATGACGGAGGTGCTTGTCGACGAGGACTGCACAAGAGCAGTGGCCATGATGCCAATTACGAAGCCATTTACGGGATTTCCTGCAGACGCAAAAAGTGTAGCAGCTCCCTTGCCACCCAATACCACCAACGCTCTTCCCATCAGGTCAAGTCCCACCAGAAAGAAATACAAGGCGACCAGTACTGCAGTGATGCGTAAGATGAGTAACCGGATGGCCTGGCCTGTGCATGCCGTGGCTTTGGACTCTGGGGACACGGCCGCGACTGCAAGCATGCTCAATCAAGCGACTCCAATTTCGACATGAACAAAGTAAACCAGCCGTAAAAAGACTTGGCTGCAAAAGGGGCTGCGGACCGGACCGTTGCCGTCTTTCGGCTGCGGGCCTTTGAAAGCCGATGCTTTGGAATTGGCTGCCGATGTCGTTCGAGTTTAAAGCTTCGGATGTGGATTTTCGGGGATTGATTTCCTGCAGGCCCGGGGCAGGGCATCGGCAAGATGTGCATGTGTCTGTAAACTCATAGGTAGATGGATAGATAATGATAAAAGGGTTATGTAGATAAACAGATAGCCAGAGGCATGCAGGGTGGCAGGCAGGCAAGCAGGCAGCCAGGCAGCCAGGCAAGCAGCTATGTATGCAGGTATGCCAGTAGGTGGTAAGTAGATAAAGTGATATGTGTCATTAAACAGCCATGTGTGAATAAGTATGAATGGATGGATGGATGGATGGAAGAAAGGATGGATGGATGTATGTACCCCGATCGTCTAGTGGCCATACCCATCTATGAACCATCAAGAGCACTATGGCAGCAATTGATGAATGAAGTGCTTTCCATAGGTGCTGATCCCGCCCATGGGCGGTCACAGTGTCCTCTCTGGGGGGAGGGCGGGAAAAACACAAGCTGCGGCACCAAGCTGCAGGCACTTCTTCCCGTGACTGAGCATGGCATACATAGACTGACATAGACTTTAAGGATTGCCTGACGCAGGATTCGACAGATCCCATCCCTATCGTCTAGTGCCATCTATGAACCATCAAGAACAGTACTTTTGGCAGCAATTGATGAATGACGTGCTTTCCATAGGTGCTGACATCCAATGCGAAGCCGCTGCCAAAAGTGCGAGCAATATCCAGATTGGTATTGTAACCGCCAGACATCGCGCGGCCCGCAACCTGGAACAAGCAAAGCGCAACACAACCGGCTAACGCAGTTGACCAGCATCCAGAAGGCGGCGCCAGTCCGCCGTCCGGATTCGGCGGGGAGTATGGGAGACCTGCAAGACGACCTGGCTCTGCATGCACAGAGTTGCCATAGCCTGCAGGACGTCGGCCACTGGTCGCCGCATAGACGAAGCCTGGCTGACTGCATCGCAGACCCCGGAATTGTCGCAGCTTTGTCGGAGCACCACCTGCCATACACGCGAGGACGGTGGGCAAACCCGACTGTCCGCAAGCAGTAACTCGCTGAGCACAAGCTGGGCCAACGCTTCTACCGCGACGCTGTACTTTTGCAGATCACTACGACAAATGCTCCTGCACAAACCAGTCCGGCACCTTTGCGGCCTGAGTAGCAACGCAGAACCGAAAGATAGACGCTGGGCACATCCCGGTAGCATCCACCAGCCCCCCAATGCCAACATTCTGGCCTTGTGCATAAGCATCAGCGGCCGCCAAAACATGCGGGCCCTTTTTGTGCACCAGATGCACTTCCACATTTTTCGCAACCAAGCCGTGATAGAAATCAGCGACCTGCGCTTGCTCCTTGGAGACCCTTGCATCCTTGGAGCATCCAACGCCAAATTTCACGCTTCGCACGGATTTCTTGGCTAGCCTCTTCAATGGCAACACGCCTCCATGGCACCCACTCCCAATGTTTCCCCGTGCATTGAACTGACACCACTGGCAAGCGGACATGGCTGGTAAGGTCGATGGCGAAAACACATGCGCTGCATCCGTCTATTTTTGCATGCGCTCACGGTCAGAGGTCATCAACTTCGTTGCACCGCCTGCGACACCGCCTATGTCTGCTAACCCACGCAAGGACCCCTGGGCCTGAATGCCACCCGTGGCTGGCATGCCCGAAAGACTGTCAGGCTGGCACTGCTTCCAAAGCAGACGCAACCTCGCCGCAATTGGATGGGTGGCCCAATCCTCTGCCGACAAATTCTTGACTGCATCTCCGAGACTAGGTAGCACCCTCTTCAACTAGCCCTCCAGTGCACTCGCATCAATGCCTGTTCGATGAATCATAACCTTTAACCAAATTTAATTAACCCCATCTCTCACCGCCTCCGGCAAACCCGACTTCGACAACTGCTCTGCCCAGGCACCCGCCATGTCAGCAATGCGAAAGCAAGAAGAAAGCAAGGATACGCCGATACGCAATGATAGAGTCTCTCGGCACCGATTTTCAATTCGGCCGGCAACACACAACCAAAATCAACACATGCAACAGGTGGAGACACAAGAACAAGTCGGCATCACGTCAGGGAACAAGGCGAGAGCATTCTCACGTAGCCTGCGTCACGCAGAAAACCCACGGTATAGCCTCACTGACACAATGATGCCACCTGCGTCTTCAAGTGCATATGTGGAGAAAGCACAAGTCCCGAGTTACAGGTAGGCATCTCTGGCTCACAGGCACACATAACTCTGCATCAGAGACCACGAAAACACCCGGCATGTTTGCAGCGCGTAAAACCTTCGAAGACAGGATCTGTTCACCTGACTTCATAGAAATCCCCGAGAGCCATCGTCGCCCTCATCCAAAGCTGCGTCTGCGGCTTCGTGTATCACCCGTGCCCGGCGCTCTTTCACGATAATGGTACCGCGAGACAACGGCGTACAAGGCACCCAACCCGCAACCCCTGCTGATCTCAGATAGAATGCTGAGTTGACATCGCACTGCAGGTAGTATGTCCTCTCGAAACGCGCCTGTATTTCTCCACGCATCCGTAGGAATTTCATAGCCGATCATGTCTCTGAGCGGCACGCTCCTTCGCCGAAATGCTGAGCTGGATGGCCCAGCTTACGGTTGCTGCCTTCAAACTATGCAGCGTGTAAACACCTACCTCGGACCGCTCCAGGGAAGTGTACTGCAGCAGACAGCGTCTAGATTGCGCCAATGTAGATCAAAAAGACCATGCCCCACCATCATGGCCCAACGGCGGCGAACATACGACCCCACATGCCGCCTGTACAACCACCAAGAAGGCCACCCCAAGGAAAGCCTGTTGCACTGGTCTTGGAACGCCAACAGCACCCTCGCACAAACCTGCCATCAAGCTGCACTGCGGAAATGGGGATTCTTTGAGCATCAGAGAGGCGCAAACCGGCCCATGGCATGAGCAGCAAGGCTCGCAGAAAAAAAGCGACCCTCATTCTCTTGCTGCATCGCTGCCACCTCCAGCTCGCAATTGCCGACAGCCAGGAGCATTGCCGACAGCCAGGAGCACACGATAGGTCCCCGAAGAATAAGTCAAGTTTGAAAATCATGAAGCGCAGCACATGCATTACACCCGTGGCATTAGCTACCCTGCCGGAACCCCGATCAGTGTGAGCGCCCTCTGCAAGTGCGCCTAGAAACTCCACCACCTCCCAGCAAGAAGGATATCCAGCACTGATAGCGGCACCTTTGCAGAAATCCAGCCAACGTCGCCATCCACACAAGTGTTTCTTCAGGGTACTTGGGGCTCGGTCAGATACCAAGAAAACCATCCGCTCAGGCTCCATACCGGCTAAAGCCTGCAGCATTGGGCTGCGCTTTACTATGCACTAGGCATCAGATGCCAAGGCGGATGCTAGCTCCGACCGAAGATCTTCGGCATCACGAGGACGCGGCGATGCATTGGTGCTAAAGTTTTGGCATGCACGGCGATCGGAAGCCCACCACTGCACTGCTGGACGCCAGCTTGGGCAATCGCACAACCTGAGCCAACTGACAAGGTGAGCTGCGAACCAGAGAGGGCGGGGCCGCGTGGCGCTTCCCACTTCTGGTGTCTCTAGAAAAAGAAAAGGAGCACGGCTCAGCGACAGTGGCATCAAGCAACAGGAAGGAGACGAAACACAAGCATCGGGGGAAAAACACAAGCTGCAGCACCAAGCTGCAGGCACTTCTTCCCTTAAACTGGGCATGGCATACATAGACTTTAGGGATTGCCTGACCGCAGGATGCAACAGATCCCGATTGTATGTATGTAGGTACGTACGCGCGTATGCAGGTATGTATGTATGTAGGTATGATATGAACCTACACGCACACCAAACAATGCACAGACAATTAGATAATTGTAAAATAAATGATGTGCAGGTAGACGGATGCACAGATCGACATGGGAAGTAATCCATAGCTTTTCGTAGCAGCGCCATACTATGTCTGGCTTACTGATATCATGGGCAAGTGTCACTTGCATTAACATAAGTATCCAGACCGCGCCTGTTGTGTGTACTACGCTTGTTGGGATGAATCTTGTTCATCCAGTTGCCCATGACTATCAATACGATTGATTTGAGCACCTTCACCATAATTCTGCTGTAACAACCTGAACAGTTCTGTCAACTTCAGACTCACTGGCGAAAGTGCCATCGCGCCTCTGGCTCCATTGCGATCGACAATGTTAACTGTCCCTCCTGGCGGCCACTTTTGGATGACATGGCATCCGACCATGTAGTGGTGTTTTTCGGGATGCTTGCTACATGTGGACCCGTACTGCATGTCATATTGGGACAGACAACTCAACGCATGTTCAACAGCCTTTGTATGACTGAGGAGAGCCCACCTGGCTGTGCAGGAACGACATCACAATCATGAAGCGTGAAAAATTGACGAACCTGAGCTCACAGACAGAAATTTGACATTGCATCTCGCATTGGTCCGCTGCCCAGGTATTGTTGTGGCCCGTCTTGCCTCCGCCTTTAAGCACTACACTATGCAAGATAAGGAAATACCACATAAGCTTGAAACGCAGCGAAGGCACTCATCCAGCTCAATCAAGCCATCGCCATTGACATCGAAGATCTGTGAGAAACGCTTGCACCTGCCAAAAACTAAGGCTTTCGGAATTGCAAAGCAGTTAGGGCAAACACGAACCGCAAGGCAAATACTCTGAAGTTTACGTGAGCACCTAGCTGCATCCCGCAAACAATGGAGTGGAGGCTCTACTGCGCCGAATTGCTCAGATTTACTAAGTCTAAGTATTCTGCTGTTCAAGCAGCATTCTACGTATCCGCAGCCGGCTAGCCGGGGAGGGGTAGCGGCACGAGACTACTCCGCAAGAGTCTGTAACATCTGTATGCTAGCTAGATACTAGGCCCCCGTGGCTTGAAACTTTCGGATCCGGGATGTATTACGGCAAGTAGAAGGTGCACCTTGCCGTCCTACATGCACCACATGACTGAGTTCTGGGAGCCGAGCTGATCCAGATCCAGCGCCATGCCTGAAATCGTGCATAGATGTTCTCAGCCAGACGAAACCAGAGTACAAGCAAGATGTTCGAAAGCAGCCAAGATGCTGTGAGCATCGGCCATGCTGCGCACCTGGAGAACACAGAGCTGCTCAACAGAATCCTCCCCTCCAGCAGAGCCACAAATGTTCGATCTGTGGGATCAATGGGTCTCTCTCATCTCGTCCGACATGGATGGAGACGTCACTTACTTGGCAAAGACCGTGCACAAGAGCAAGCCATCTCCCAGCTCTCGGGTGCGAACCATTGGAAAAAGCTCCTCGGGCTCCAGGGTGCCGTTCTTGTCCTCCCATCAGCTCAAGTACGTGGGTCTTGCGTTGCTTGAAGGTTGCAACTAGTCTTTCAACCGCGGATTCAACTTCTCAGTGTCTCTGCATGCATGTTCTGACTGCCGCTCAGCGCGTGCCTTGTCCAAGTCCTGGAAGAAGGTGACACACTCGGTCACGAAGCGCTCACCTAACTGGATCTAGCTATACGGTTGTCGGCACGTCTCTTGCTCGATTCCGGCTCCGAATTCTGTCTGACGCGAATTCTGCGGACTGCAACAGCCAGGTCCAAATCAGCGACGTTTGGAACTCGGTTTTGGGCTCAACAAGTCGTTTCGGAGCCACTGTGGCAGGAACGGGACCACCTGCACAAACAGCAAGACATGCCGCGCAGAGATTTGAGGTCTATGACACAGCACTTGCGCAGCAACGGTCCATTTTCCATGCAGCTGTACCAGTTAAGCGGGCAGTCTCGAGCATGCATCATTGGGTGCAAAGCATTCGGAACATGCTGATCCGCGAAATGGAAAACGAAGCCCAAATTTCCGAGCCTCGCTCCACTTCAACCAGCATGTATGCTTCATGGCTGAACCATTGCTTCAATATGGTAAGAGGTATGCTTTCTGGTGTAGCTCAATCACTCAAGCTAGCTACAACCTTACATGTCCTACCTGTGACGGTGGGAGCATCCCCGGGCCTGCGCTTAAATTGCAGCCAGGTTGTGGTCAATTCGAAGTTCTAGCCTATTGAAATTGCACGAGACCCTTGTCTGCACAGGAAGGAGCTCCCCACCCGTCGAGAACCCCCGCATCAGGCGAGCCTGAGCATACCAAAGTGCCACACTGAGCCATACTATGAAGCACTGCAAAGCAGCCCACGCTCAACAGGTCCTGGTGGTCCATCAAACAGGAGGCGGCGGTCGCAGAGCACTGTCCTGCTTTCTTCGAAACATGCCAATTTTGATAAATATGTAGAAAGAAGAGAGTGCGGACTTCTGAACTAAACTCGAACATCTGCCTGGAGCATCTTGTTCAGCTGCCCCGCAACATCTAGGCAGCTTGCCATCTCAGCACGGAAGTCTGACCTTGTCCATTTGTCAAACGCGAGCATTTCGGCACACGCAGAGAAGCCAGACTCCAAGCAGCTGGCTCTGACGTCTTTTGCAGAATGAAAGTGCGAAGAGTATGCAAGGTCCTGAAGGCTTCAAGGGTTATGAACAGGGATTTCTCCGCCGGGCCGCTTAACTGCTCTGTCTTGGGCACAGACTGACCGAATTGTCGAATCTTGGTCTCGTATCCCTGCATTCCGCCGTGGGAACTGATTCCATGCCAAATCTCTGGGTTGCGGAGCCTCAAGGTTCGCGGCAGTCTCGTCATCTTGCAACTGCTGGCCTTGCTGACCCACGAGCTGCCAAGGCATTCAAGGGCAGGCGACAACTCTGCCAAGCTCAGCACGTTTGCTGTCGTATCTAAGGCGAATGAAATTCACCTGACGGTGCCATATTGCTTTGCGAATTCTAAATTTCTCCCAGGAGCCCATGGCCTGCTGTCGCAGTGCAACAGATCGCTCCTTGAGCTCAGGCCACCGTCTTTGCTGGTGCTGTACTCCGAGTTCGTTAGGGACTACCGTGAGAACCAGAAGGAATCGCAACAGAGATGGCTTGTGCTTGGCTTTCTTACGTCAGCAACCTGCTTTTTATGTAAACCAGCACAATTCGTGGAGATGGCGACCAGCAAGGATGTGGTTCTGCGGTCTGAGCTGTTGGCATGCCAAAAACAAACGCCCGGAGCTTCTTGCAACGGCAGGATGCTGCATGCAATTATAGACTCCATCGAGGAGAGCTGCGTGATATTGCGATCTGGAAACAACCACATCAACCGACGAACGCGGTTCACAAATGTAACACACCCACGCACCAACAACAGATAACACGGTCCTCGAGGTTCCTCTTCGACTCTTCTAGCTTCTGCAATTCCAGAGCACCTTTTTCACTTGTCCCGTCTGAACTGCTCAAGGACGGCTGGAGAGTGCCGCCAAAGGCCTTGTGCTTTCATATCCTCGATCTTGTCGTACCTCTCGGCCATCTCCTGATCGAGCAAGAGCACAGGCCAAAGAGGAGAGCATTAGCAAAGTCGACATTCACAAGTCCCAGTGTTGACTGGCACAGCAAACCTTCTCGTACTGCTTCATCTTTTCCTCAACCTGCGCAAATTGTCTGCCCATCTTTGTCCATCAACTCGGTGATCAGCACCGCGGATGTTCAGGCTGGACCTGATTTCCACGAGCGCAGTGCCTGAGACAGCTCTAGGGAGATCTTGACGTCGAGGCTCTCGATCTTCTCGAGTTCTCCTTCACCTGGGCACTGCCGGTCCCAGATGCCGCACCCTCACTGTCTCTTTCTTTCGCCAGGGCTGGGGGGGAGTTGCCTCCACACCGCGAGTGCGTGTGGTCATTCTCTCTCTCTCTCTCTCTCTCTCTCGCTCCCTCTCTCCATCTCTCTTATCAACCTCTTCTCGGAGCCCTGGCGTTTGGCAAGCTCCCCCTCCAGGCGGCTCCTTGCGAGGCAGATGCAGAACCGCAGCATGCGTGCAGCATGTGACGCACCTATGTGGATCTGTCACTCACGTCACCAAGTCCCCATCCCCTCACAACCAGAACGAAGCTCTTCCAAAACGTAGATTGTCAAAGAAATCTCAAGAGAAATCTGTGGAAAGATGCCCAACCCACCCCACAAGGCCCTTGCTGCGTGGTTTCCGAGTTCTGTAGCTGTCGGCTCTTGAAGTCCAACCTTGGCAGACAAGCTCGGCTTTGCGTGTCTCGTGGTGTAACTCACCATGCTTCAGGGCAAGCTGGCACGTACGAAGTGATCGCCTTCCACACTCTTGCTGCAACATGTGCGGTCGGACAAAATCTTGAAGTCCACTGCCCGACTCCTCGCCCGAATCGAAACCATCTTGAAGCTCTGAACGAAACGCTTGGCTTTTTCCCACTGATCCTCGCAAGCTTACAGAAGCAGGAATCTGCAAGCAGAATACCTACAACCCGGCTGTGAATTCACAGCCGACAAAACTGACAAAAAGTATGAAGGTAGTCCGTCATGCGGTGATGTTCGAGGAATATAAGGCCCCGGCTCATCCTCCATATCTCTCAGGTGGGACTCCGGAGTGACCTGTCAAATCTGCTTACATCTGACATCTGAGCTAGCTGCCAGGTTCAACAAGCAATCGGTCCCACAAATGTGGAACCACAAATGGATACATGATCTACCTGGGGGCATGGCATCCGTCGGCAAGTCCAAGCTCTTGGAGATGTTTTGGAGGAGCCGCTCAATGCTCTGGCAAGGATGGGCACCATGCGAGCTCTCCCACACAAGAGTACCTACCTGCTTGCCAGCCAACCCTCTACCTACATGCAAACATGCATGCATACATAAATATGTACATACATGCATGCATTCATTACAGACACGACATACACTACGTATAATGCAGACGTTACATATATTGCACTTCACAATCCTCCGAATAAAACTGGATTTTGGCTTCCAAGCCCCGCGGAAAGAAGTACGCCTGGTGGATGTGTCCTGATTCGCTCGGCAAACTAGCTGCCCCGAGCCCCCACCACCCCCTCCGGCCCACATTCGTCGTCTTGTGCATTCTGACCCTGCCAATTGGGCCCTGATGCGAAGACTACTCTTCACCCGACCCGGCCGAGGCGGACGACGGGTAGCATCTACTATTACATATACTCCGTACACTACATACATTTCTCTATTTTCATTACAGACAGGCATGCATAACGTACAAACATTACGTGCATTACATGCATTGCATGTAGTGTATACAATACTACATACGTTGCAAACATTACATCTAGCACGTGCATCACATGCGTCACATACATTGCAAACCCGAGGCACATTACACACCTTGCATACATTCCATACATTACAAACATTCCATACAATACATACATTCCATACGTTACATTCATTACATACATTGATGCACTACGTTCACTACATACACTACATACATTGCGTATATTAGTTACAGCTATATACAAAACATGCATGGCATGCATCAGTCCAATGCAGACAATCAAACAAAGATAGTTGCATACATACATTCATACATACATACATAGAACCAACATGCTCATATAAATACATACATACCCACCTACCTACCTTCATTCATTGCGCACGCATGCACAAATGTATGTACCTACGTACATACATAGATACACACACATACATACAGACGGACATACATACATACATACATTCATGCATATTACAACCATGCATACGTACATACACACATGCATGCATGCATGCATGCAGAAGTACATGCATGCAATGACACAGACAAACATACATAGACATATACAGACAGACACACCCTCTCACTGATACTTTCATATACGCGTACCTACGCACCTAAGTATGTACCTACATACCTACATGTACAGGTAGAGATTGAGAGAGAGACTGACAGAGGCACACGGACTGAAATTGCTATGTAATGATGTGCGGGTGGACAAGATACACAACCTATGCGGACATTTAAAAAACAGAAGCCAATCGATTAATGGATGGACGGAGAGAGGCGTGGACACATGCATGCACACATGCATGTACATAGATCCGTGTGTGTATGGCCGCATGAACGAACATACGAATATGCAATCGTACACATATAAGCATGCATTCTTTATTGCTAACTTGCTTGCTTGCTTCTTTCGATAAAAGTAGACAACGTAGTAGCTAGCTGGGTAAGGCTAGGTTTGGCGCGGCCATATAGATCTGAGTGCATGCCCACAGCAATATCCGTGCACATGTCAGGACTGGGGTCTAAACTACTTGCTTGGGGCGTCTGGGTGCGCGTGTCATCGTTCTCCACAAGTCGCTTTCTGCCCGCCGAAGATCAATCGCGACACATGTGGACCTGAGTCTCATCGCCGTAAAGGAACCACACAAGGCAACCCTGGCTTGCGAGGAAGCAAGGAACTTGGTCCTGCTAAAACTCTTGCTTGAGTCTTGCTTGATTTCCCCAGCCCCAAACCTAAACTGCTAACACAAACCCCGCAAACATCAAACCCTAAAAAAAAAGCGCCGGGCCTGACCTCTCATGTGGTAACCCTAAAAGAACCCCAAACCCGAAAGAAACCCTAAACCCTAAGTGTGAAAACTTACCACCTGAGAGGTCACGCCCCCCGCCCTCCCTTTTTGTTGTTGGACTCCCATTCTACCTTCGACTGCAACAAAAACGCCATCGCGGATGGTGAGTGTGTTACCCTTTTCATTGAACCCACTCAGACTTGACCCCTGGCTTTGTAAAAGCAACGGTGAAAAAGAAGCAGCCCCCAACAGCAAAGCAAACCCTCACGCCTAAACCTTTACAGCCGTGCGCGGACCATGTGCATGACACATAAAGTATACGGCAATAGCTTCCGTCTGATTAAAATCATTCCGGAACTCGCACTCGCGCGCCACCACACGGAACGTGTCTGAGTCTGTGATCGAATCATGTCGGTGCATTCTGTCATGCGTTGCGACCCTCTTTCATAGATGTGTCTGTCTGCACACACATCATAGAGTTGGCGAGTTTTCTAGTCACAGGTGATCACCACGTTCGCAACACAGCATGAAGGCACGAAATCTGCACGAGTCGGTCCAAGCTCCACATTGTCTTGGCGCCTCCTGCTTTTCTTTGATCTTTCTCTCCTCCTCTGCCTGGCACTACAGCAGAACAATGGCTTGTTCCAGCAACACAACTGGTCGCACGTCCTCACCAACTAGATCCTTCGCCGCCAATCATGCGCCGTCTCCGTGGGATGTATAGCCGTGCTATTAACTAGTAGAAGTCTAGAGCCTCCACTATTTCGTGCACGGCGGGTCACATGCTCAAGCTCTAGGGCGATGGGTTAAAGTTCAATGCTCGCATGTGTGTTGAACAGACTGGGCTTGCATCCTGGACACTTGGGCTTGAGTTAACCGTCGCAGAGAGCTCGGGATTTGCGCCAAGGGCGACACTCCGGAGTCCGGAAAATAACAGAGTAGCCAGCCCACTGTAGTTGGGCAGTGCAAGATGGATGTTGCATGCTAGGCTTCCTTGGGCGCCATTTAGGCTTGGGAGTATGGGGCAGGAAACGAGGATCCGACGCAGCAGTCTAGCCCGGATACATGCTCCTGCACATGGAGAAAGCAGAGCTTGTAGAGACTGCACCTTGCTGTCGGCAAAGCCCTCAATAAAGGCCGTCATCTCTTGGTCCTCCAAGCCGCTACTCAGCTACTCGTAGCAACCAGACACTCTTTGCGGCGACAATGACAGTTCAGCTGCTGACAAGCCTGGACCCGAGGCTCTCTGAATCATGTGAAGGGCCGGAGGCTTTGCTCAGTCGCAGTCCTTAGTAAATAGGATCTCGTACTTCTGTTGGTCGCTGCTCTCATCCTTCCAGCGTCGAATCGGTGTTGCATGAAGACTCTGCGTTCGGAGACATGGATGCACAGCAAGCTTCGCAGAGCCTTCTTTTCTTGCGCATCCGCCTGAACCTGGCTTCGCCGAATGCCGACGAGGCGACGCCGACTCTCGCTGAAGGCGCTCGTTGTCGCAGGGCCTCCTTGATCTGAGCTCGAAGGCGCTCGTTGTCAAGCTTCAACTCACCTTGGAAACAGCTCACTACACTGTTAAAGCGATGCCGCACACAGCACATCGCATGCCCCAGCTCCTGGCTGTTGTTCTTTTCTGTTGCAACGATCTCCCCATTGTCGTTCTTGACCTGCATTGGCCAGCCAGAAACTCAGCACTGATCATCTCGCAATGTGAAGTCACGGGCAGCCTTCGACAGAAGGATTTCGCGCTGCTCCGGAATGCTCATTGACCCTTGTTGGACCTCCTGGCCTGGGCAGACAATCGGGACCCGAAGACCACAAAGACTCGAAAAGTGTTGCTCAGGCGGGCACGAAGTTGGATCAGCTGATTTTCAAACTCACGTCGTGTTTGATCTTGGCAGACATGGAAAATCGCAGAGGCTTCTGCACATAGCATCAGGCCGCTGCTCAACTGCTGATGTCGTGTGCGAAGAGGATCGCTTCGGAGCCTTCTGCGCCCGGTGCAGATGCTCTGCTAGTCTTTCTGGCAAGTCTTGCTGAAGGTGAGCTGGCTCCGTGTTCGGCCCCTGCTTCAGTGAGGTAAGCGTTAGCTCAATTTGTGCAAACGGAGTTGAGTTTGAGTTGGGTGTCGTGGCGGTCATACCTGGAACTAGTAGCATGAACTTGTCAACACAAGATGGCATTGCTCCCAGCCGCAGTCTGTACTCTGGCGTTTCTCCGGGTGCCCCTCCGTTCGCATCCGTGCAAAGGATAGCTGGCCGGATTGTAAACAGCGACGTCATCTTGCCACTAGCACGGATGCTATCTGCATCCTTCAGACTTAACAGGTGCATGCGATAAGTCATCCACTGCAGCAGTGTGCTGCTGAGCTCTTCCGGATCCTGGCCTGCTCTCCACGGCATTCAGTCTTCCACTGACCTGTAGCAAGCGATATCAAGCGGCATCACGTGGGGCGACTTCTGAATCACGCGGAATTGCTTCCCCGACCTGGTCGAGCTCGTCCCGCGCCTCTCCGAGATCAGAACCTGAGCGAACAAATGCAGATGCTCTGCGCACCGCAGAATGCGAAGCTTCACCGTGTCAGCTAGGCCCAGCACTAAGTCGCTTGGACTCTTCCCGCAGCTCTTCGTACTCTCGGCCTCGTCAGCTCAGCCGCTGGGGCCATCACAGCTGGTATCGTAGCACTGGGGCGAGCGGCGCTGATCTGGATGGAGCTCGTTCAAGCGGTCCTGGTGCGTAGCAGGGCAGGAGATGACCCCGAATGTAGCAGATGCTTCTCGGAACCGACTCATGCCACTAGTCCTCGGCCGCGCGGGCAATGCCGGCGATCTCCTGTTCCATGCCTCAAGAGCCAAAACATGTTTGCAGCCCACAGCAATACAGAGCTCCGTGGCCACAGTTCCGGGAACTCTGCAACTCTGCCCTGCAAGCAAACACCTGCTCTAATCTGAGGAAGCCAGGCGCTGCACGTCCGATCTCCTCTTCATGGCTTCTTTTCTCAAGGAAAATCTGATCCACATCAGCCCGCTGCTGTTCATTCTGAGACCTCCGCAACTTCCCCCGTGTGAGAACCGCAAGATGTGAAGCTTTGCAAGTGGGGCTCGGGCTTCATGATGGTGTACATGTGGTGAACTTCTTCTGGCCGTGTGTCTGTGCCTGCAGGGAGCTCAATAGTTCATGTCCGTGCATCGGAACTTCAGCACCTAGCATTGGATACAAGGCAAGGAACGCTGCTTGTCCGTGGCCAGGTTGTGATCTGCGAGGTCACCCTCAAGAGATCGCACCGTTTTGACAAGGTTGTCATAGCCTCATCTTCAGGCATCGGTCAGACCACGGTTGGTGTACAGCTGGACTGGCATCCCAGGAAGAAAGAGCTGCTCTCGGCATGCAACGCTTCTCCAGTGATGCATAAACGTTGTTGTCCTTCCAGCACATCCCCCTTTCTGCTGGTATGCGCAGTCTCGAGCACGAGTCTGTGGTCCTGCTGGATATCGTTGATCTCCTTGTTTAGCCTGGCCACCTCGTCTACAAGCTCCTGGCAACAAAAGGACACAACTGGCACAATTGCCAAGCAAAGCACGATGATCTCTGTGGCGGCTTTTTGCAAGGCCAACGCGGCATACACCGTTTAGGCTAAGCCTTGTGATCCGGCCCCTTGCTGCATGGGCAGCGACTACATGGTCAACACGTCCCCATCGCATCTCCTCGAGGAGATGATTCAGATGGACACGCTAAACTGACTGCCGAGAATGCGCGCTTGCTCGCTGCTTCACAGAGCAGTAAAGCCAATCGCCTTGCTACCACTCGCCTCTTGCATGTGGAGTCTGCAGTCAGATCTATTTCACCAGAATTGGCATTCCCTTAAGTGGTCTCAGCTCGTGATGGCTTGCTTCGCCATTCCTTGGCATCCACTGCATGAGCCCAAGATTGGCACAAGAACCCACCAAAGCAAAACTTGCTGCCTTTTCCCCGTCTTTTTCAAGAGTCTTCCACAGGACATCTGCCAAAAGACCTGCGACAATGGCCGAACCACCCAGGGCTTGGGCAAACGTGAGATGGAGTCCATAGACAGCATAGTTGAGACAGCATGTGGCGACAGGCTGCAGAGTCTGGAAGGCAACCACCGTGGTAGGTGATGATATCTTGTTGGCCCATGCACTCACACTGTAGTTGTATGCCGTAACGAACACAGCAGCGTAGGCCAAAGCCATCTGCGTGATGAGGCGGTCTGTGCACAGCCAGTCTTTGGCTGTAGGGGCTGAGTAGCAAGCAGAAGGGAGGATGCCGCAAGCTGCGATTAAGAAGGAGACCCCAGCAACAAAGATGGGTGAGTAGTTGCGCAAAACCCCACATTGCTTCTGGACCACACTGTAGGCAGCACCAGCTGTGATGTTCACGGCAAGAAATAGCCAGCCCACTTGTGTGCTGCTCGAAGACGACAGCCCCAGAACGCGCAGCTCATGTCCAGAAACTATGACGATTGTCGCACCCATGGTGCAGACACAGATGCAGATTGCTTTGCCTCGGTCAAACTTGCTCAGGCACGCTTAAGGCTGCAGCCAACTCTGCTACTTTCTGCTGCTCTGAGCGGCCAGTTGACCAGGGCTCAATGCCCAGTAAAGTGGACATCACTGCAGCAATCACCGGCAAGATGGGTTGGAAGATCGCACACACAATTGCCGGCAGCCCTGGACAGAGTACCGTTCAGTCCATACTCATTTGCACAGACGGAACTAGAAGCAACGTAAGGTTCTAGACTTTCTTGACTCGGACGAAGTGTCTAGCCACGGCCATTAGTCCGCCGATTGTGTTCAGGCCGAGCAGGCATGCCTAGGTCGTCAGCATGCGAAGCATCCCAAGATGTGACTGCAGCACCTCGCACAAAATAGCGAATCATCTCGCTTTAGCAAGCAATTCCAAGTTGCTAGAAGGAAAAACTTGTCGCCATCGGATCGCAGACATCGCACGATCTCCGACACTGGATAAAAGGGCTTGTCGGCCCTGGACCGGGCTGCTGGAATGCAGCACAAGGTCAGCATCATCAGTGCCGAACCCAAGAAGCATCTGTAGAACAAGAACCTCGTCGTGTACAGTCAGCAAAACGATGTGACACTCCATGCTTGTGATCGAAAGCAAATACCTTCACAAGACGTTTGCATACTTCATCGTTGTTGCCGTGCCACAAGTACGGTGAGGTGCCCTCGGCCATTGCTGCCTTGGCGATCAAGTGCCAGGCACCGTAGATGCTCGCAACCTTCGCTCAGTATAGAGTTTCGGTAGTTGCATAGTTGCATGTGGAGGCCTGTCTGTGTCCTTCATAGAAGGGCATCACTGAATCACTTGGCCGGGCTTGGACAGCAACTGATCACAACCACGATTGAATCATTATGGAGGCTTGTTGAGTCAAAGCTCACCGTTTGTCGCTTGATGGATTCCAAAGCCAACCCTGGTTGTGTCACCTCGACGCTATAAACACGACGAGACCAGACTTGCGGTAAGTCGTTTGCTGATTCTAAACCACGTGCCCCGCATAACCACAGCTGTTCTTGCCCTGTTGCTTCAAGGCTGCTTTCTGACAGTGTCAAGTTCTGTGATGATCGCGTTCAGGCATTTCGAGATCTGCCATGTGGCTGTCTCAATCTCATATTCTCATGTTGATATATTTTTCCCTAAACCCACGGACACCCTTCACCAACTCCAACTTACAAACGCCGGCCGCCAGCAAGAGACGCCGCAGGGGGGCCCCGGAAAATGCTTGATCTCTTGCCTTCTCACGAACTGCTGCTGCACCATGTTTGTAATTTTGTAATGTCATAATTCGATCAGCCGCGGAACGGAAGTCAAGCCAATCATGACAAGAAGGTCGGACCTCAGATCTCGACATCTCAGTGAAAGAACTAGCATAACTAGCAGTAACCAGCAGCCGAAGGAGCATGAAAAATCCGGTTGACAAAGTAGTTCCATGTGCCCCACCGCTCTGCCACGAGTGCGCTAAGCTCTCCAGCCAAGCGTTGGCTGAAACGCTGGTCAGCGGGAACGTTCCTTTTGCCTACACTGAGACTGAACAGATCCTCGGCGAGATTCTGGCGGTGCCCGAAGTGTGATGGTATCGCTACTGGCAGTTTTCAGTAATGCTACCAAGCCGTAATCCAGGTATGTTCCAACTTCATGCAAGGCTCCTCCAAGCATCCCGTCTGGGCTCCATACCGATAAGCCTAGAGATAGAACTTGAGCCGAAGCAGCTGAAAGGCTGAACGTAGAAACTGTTAAACTCCGACACGTCTATCAAACCGTTTTGCAAGTCTCCTGACACCGCTTGCGCAGCTCGACAAGGTAGTAGGTCTTGTCCTCGGAGCGACGACATGCAGAGAACTGAGCACGTTCATCGTGCATCGCCTCAGTTTCTAAACTCCAGTCTGCCTTGCTCGTCGGTAGTACGAGTAGTTGCTTTTACGCACCGGACGCCTTCACATCTACCTATCCTTCCACTGCATGACTTGTCTCTGAACTGCAGGTGGCCGCGAGTCCTTGCAACTCTACGCATTAGATGTCGCGGAGAGGGGCGAGAGAGGCCTTGTTTACTAGTGCTTCGCGCTGGGCTCCCGGCATAAATCTGTCTCTTTGGGCCCATAGAGCCAGTCTTCATCCCCATGACACCTGAACCCAGCGCCCAGGAAAAGCAACTACCCAGCAACGCACATGCGTCGAAGTCGAAGGACACATACGTCTCTTTTTGCAGCGGTGGTCCGTGTGGAATCTCCGCCGGACTGCGCACCCAAACAGCTGCGCTTCAAGTGGCTTCAAGAGGACACATCTGTCTGCCAATACAGGCAGACGGCTGTACCTGACAACCGGCTGGCCACCTCGCTCTCAACAAAGCAGATCACCTCTACCGAGGTGCCGCTTGTCTCACTCAGGTGACCAGCCGTGCAGATGTCTGTGCTGTTTAACAGCAAACAGGACAGCAGCAGCGCATCATCAAAAGATGTTTCCCCAAGCAGTGCACAACCTAAGGTCGTGAGCAGAATCTCCGCACGGATGCTCTGTGAGCAGATCCATGCATCACACATCTGCCCACCCATGTCAGCAGGGCGGGAAACTCCGAGACAGCAGTCTCGTCATCTAACCCGGTGGGTGGCACAGCACAAGCTGGCATGCCAGTGCATGCAACTGGGTGTGCCGAAGGATGCGTTTCCTTAAAAGACTTTGAAAACAGACTTATTGTGTTGGCAGAAAAGTATCTCTTTCCTTACTTGTCGAAGGCCGTGAAGCCCCACATCAGAGGTCGAAGGCTGTTCAAAAGCACCTGCGCAGCGAGCTGCATCCTGAATGCTGGAATTGCAAGCCCGGCTGTACGGACTCGACCTAAGGCCACTCGGGCCACTCCTGAAGCTCAGCTCCGTGAAGCTGCACTGCATCCAAGCCGCCAAAAGCAAGCTACCGCTGTCACTGAGGACGCCAAGGGTCAGACCCAAGTGACCTCCGACTTGAGCAAAGCTATCAGATGAGTGTCTGATGCGCAAACAGAAGACCGAGGTGCCCGTGGCCGCCAAGATGAGCGCGCTGAGCTTCACCACCAGTGCCTCGGGGGGGCAAGGCCGGAGGCCCAAAAAGGCTGCAAGAAGACGCGTGATGCCGCCAGAACGGACATCTATGGAATGGATGCGATGGGGCTAAGCGCATGCAGCCTTGCGTCGAGGGCGAGGTTGGCTCGGATGAGCTCCTTGCAGCTCCTCGCAAAGTACAGGGCCTGGACGAAGCGCAGAAGCATCCGACCTCCACTCCCGATCACCACATCCTCAGCGTCCGGCCCAGGCTGGTACTATATCTGGAATCTACTCGGACAATCGCTACAGCCTGTGGTGTTGCACTTTGTTTTGTTCGGGCACATGGCACGTTGCTCGTTTGCCAAGCTTCCGCGGCATCCGTGGTAAGCTGCAGCCCTGCCGCGATGGCGACCCCCACGTCCGCGGCAGCGAGTGCAGGTCCATCGTTCAGCCCGTCTCCAATCATCGCAACCACCTGTTCAAGAGCGAATCAAGGATCACTCGACACGGAAGAGGGCCACAGAGCAGCCGCAGCCCCACATGGCCTGGCCTGGCCGCTCCTTTTCACCACCAGGGCTTCGCTCAGGCCCGAGCCCCCTTCCAGATCGGGCCGAGGCCCGGGCTCCTCCCCCGACTTTACCCAGTCCTCAGCTGCAAAAAGCAGCGGACGCCCGACGCCTTGCCTCTCTCTCTCTCTCTCTCTGTGTCTCGAACGAGAGAGCGCCTCCTTGGCTGTCGGCGTAAGCTTCGCCAACCTGGCAGAAACTGCGTCTGCGCAACATGAGGCGCTACCCTGTTAGCGAGCGCATGAACAGCTGATGGCTGCAAGCTGAGATACCTTTTCTGAATGCCCAACTGCTCGCCCACCACGTTCGCCGCCTTGTGCTCATCGCCGGTCAACATGGTTATCTCCACTCCAAGTTGCTGCAGGGCTCCCATCGCCGCCGCAGCATCCTCCCTGACTTCATCCTCGAGACGTAGCATCATGACCACCTCCTCCTCCAATGTCATGAAGACTGTGCTGTACACACCCCCTTCTGCTTCCCACGATGCGAGCTTCGCTTCTGCTGTGTCCGGGAGGCTGATGGCCATGGAATCCAAAAAGCGCCTGCTGCCTGCACCAACCACCTGACCTTGCACAATTCCCCAGACTCCCATCGACTCCACTCGAGTGAAGTTGGAAACCTTGGGCAGGTCCGGGCCATTGGTATCAAAGTCAGCCGCACATCCAACAAAGCTTCTGACGAGAGCACTTGCTAGGGGATGGGAGTCTTGGGACTCCAGTGCCGCAAGCAGGCGCAGCAGATCCGTCTTCTCTCCATCAAGCACCACGACTTCGGCAAGTTCAAAGGTACCCTTGGTCAAAGTGCCGGTCTTGTCAGTCCCAAGGGTTGTGACTCTTGCGAAGCCTTCCAAGGCACGGGCATCTTTCACCAAAACCTGGAGATCCGACAGGAGCCGCACAAAGCAACAGGATTGCACCACCGGAGCGGCCGCCACCACGGCACATGGGCAAGCAGACACCAAGACCGTGAGACCCCGAGTGAGGCTCTGTGACAAGATGGCAATGACCAGTGACAGCCCGAGCACTACTGGGGTGTAGATCTCGGCGAAGCGGTTCACGAGCTCTTCCATGTCGGATCGAGAGCTCCGTGCGTCCTGCACAGCCGCCTTCATGCGACCCTGAAAAGAGTCGGCTGCAGTGGTCGTGCACTCCATCTCTGCCACGCCAGTGGCGACAACTGTCCCAGACAGGAGCTGAGATCCGACAGACTTCTCTGCTGGAAGCGCCTCACCGGTCACCGCAGACTCGTTCACCATGAAGGCTTCTGCCCGGAGAAGACGGCCGTCTGTTGGTACCACGCTGCCACTTTTCAGCAGGACGACGTCTCCCGGGCTCAACTCCTCGATTTTCACAGAGACGCCTCCGGTTCGAGACCCGCCCTTCTTGAAGAGGAGGGTGGCATGGCTGGCAGCGCCAACCATGCTCTTCTCCAGTTCACTCTCGACTGCCTGTTGCGATCGTCCAACGATCCACTCTGAAACATTTACAAGGAAAGCCACGGTAGCAGCTTCGGTGAACTGCTCGAGGTAGAGAGCCCCGAGCAGGACGATGAGCATCAGGACATGCATGGAGATGCGTCGTGCGACAATGGCTTGGCCTGACTCACTTTACGCAGGGCTACCACCTGTTCATAAAGAAGACTAGACTAGAGACGACAATGGCTGACGACGACTCATCTCAATTGTGACTGGGCATCCCACATGCTCTTCGCAAAAGGCCGTGGGCAAGAAGCACCGCGACCTAGAACACAGAAAATTCAGTTGTGGCCACTGTCACGCCAAGAGCAAGAGCGACAACAAGTATAAGGCCACTCCAAAACAGCTCTTCACCGAACCTTTTACTTGACACTGGCGTGACCCATCGTGAAGGCTCCATCCAACATTGCCAAGGGTAAGGTACTGTTCAGCCACGCTGCAAGTGCTAGCACGGGACTCTGAGGACCAGGGATGAAGGAAGTTGAGAAGGCAGCACCTGGGCACACCGAAATCGCTGCAGACGCATTGCCCCGTCAATTGCCTGCCTTGCACCAGCAGCAGCACCCGGGATGCCTTACCTCGGCTCACATGCAAGGGTGTTGATATCTGAGGCAAAGAGGCTTCGGTGCCAACCAAGCACTGTCTGCGTCCTTCAGAGAGTAGAGGAAACCCAGCAAGCCAGAGCTCCTCTCCTCCTCGTGCTGAACACCGCCGGACTGAAGGATTCCTCAAGCACGAGTCGCGAGGCAAAGCTTCTCGAATGCAACTTGCAAGACTCAGGGAATGTCACTTCAGTCCCAGCGCCGTGTTTGCCCGAGAACAGCGGCTGCTGGAATCATGCACAATCCACCATTTCTCTCGTGTTTTCGGATCTGGGAGAGCCATTCCGGCCAGAACGTGTTTCCAGAGTACTAGCTGGGCAGCTGCCGGACCAACGAAGGGTTTTCATTTGGGGGGATCCAGGGAACCTACATCAATCGGAGACATGCATACCTCTAAACCTTGCAATATTCAATTCAGCTCCGCCAGCCCCATGGAAAACAGAACATCAGATTTCAGCTTCCCACGGCCCGCTCTCTCCACACATGAGCACTTACATTCACGGCCTCTCCCGAATCTGACACTCGGGACGGGTGGGATCTTGACAGAGTGCCTTTAGAGGGATGGGAGCAGGTTAGAGCGGACGCTTCGTGACCTGGTCTTCAAGTAAGCAACTGCTTTTCGAAGCGTTTCTGATGGACAGGGTCCATGAACATCGGAACCCAGTGATGCGAAATCTAAGCCAAACCGTGCGGGTGGGGCAGCAGAAACTACTTGGCGCACCGCTACTTGCCACTTATTTTCGTCATGCGTGTGAAGGCACTCGTTTGACTGCTGGAACAATATGGCTGGGAACAATGTAACTTTGGGTCTTGTATACACTTGTGAATAGCTGAATAGCAGTTACATGTCAAGAAATCGAGTGCCCCATAGAAAATTGCAACCGGCAGGTCAAGAAAGACTGTCTAACCAGTGCCTGCAAAGCAATGTCGCCACAGACTTCCAAAAGGTCAGAATCTGAATTTGCCGTTTTGCCGTAAGGTTGCGCGCGCCCAACATCAGGCGGTTCAGGGCCGCCACCAAACCTGAGACTCACAGGTTCTCTTCTCGTGATCTTGCTGGAAGAATAGAGGATGCAGGCCCTGCTGGCCTTGTGCGACTGTGACCAATCACGAACATGCCGAGGACATGTCGGGTAGGGAAGCGCTCCCAAACGTGACCGAAAATAGCTTCGACGGGGCCATTATTCGAGCGGGGCATGTATGCGGGGTTTGCGATGCCAATGTTTCGATGCCTTCGCTTGAACCGGTTTGCATCTAGGAGTGTATTAGTACGTTGCTTTTTGCTGAGGGACTACGAATGGAAAACGTCAGAGCCATCATTTCTTGCTAATTTGATGCTACGAGTATCACTGCTGTTGTGTTCATCGCCTACCAGCACTGTTCTGCTTCATGTTGAAGTCCCACCTTAGTCTTAAAGCCAAGCATCTGTCAGCCTTCACCGTTGACAAGTGGGTCACCACGGCAGTCTTTGTTCCAGCGTTTGCTTTGACAGCTGCCTTGCTGATTCCAAGGCTGGCTATCGCTTTCTCAATCAGCTTGACTTCCTTGCGTGACTGACGTGCACGGGACGCGAGCAACCGAGGCTACAAGGAAGTCGAAGCCTTGTTATCGAAGAAGCAAAACTTGCCAGAATTCTTCTGCCCAGTATCCGAATTTCAGCATAGGTTGTCCACCTGATCACACTGCACCCTCTGCTTTCGACCCAGTCGTGAAAGTGCCAAATGCAGGCAAGCCACTCCGAGTACAGTTACCTCGAAGCGGCAGCACGGGCGATCGCATTTCTCTGTCGAGTGGCCAATGTCGCGACACTCCTGCTTTGCAGCTGGGAGAGCTTGACAACTCAAACGAGCAGCAACAACTGCTTCTTCTGGACGTTAGGTGAGCCGTTGCTGTCTTGTATGCGTGACGCAATTTTTCTTTCCAGAGGTGCCGGATCGGATCGGCGCTTCTCCTTGCCTGGTCTGCCTAGGGTGATTACAAGCGACCACGGGCCGACTGCGTTGCGACAGGCCTCGCAGTGAAAGCAGATCGAGTGGTCACAGACCTCGTTAGGAGACACTGGTCCGGACATCCGTGGATTCATGGCATCCGCATCTGCACGAAGCCTTGCACACACCCGAGGCCAATGTTGGATCATCGGCCTTGCAGACTTAGACATGCAGTCGACGAGGACGCCTTTGTCAGCCTCGCTCTCTGTCACCGGGTTGCCGACATTCAAGTCGCACGTGACCGCGCAGTCCTGCCTTTGCTCGCAGGTGCTCAGCGAATGAGCTTACTTGATGTAAACAGGTAGCTCGCTCTGGCCTTGAACACGGCATTCTCGCTGAAAGGCCGCTTGAGCTTTGCAGGGAGGCTTGAGCCAAGCAGCCGGAACCCGTATGCGACTCTGACACATTGTGACAACTCGGACAAGCATGTGTGGTTTCCGAGGTGGCGCACCCTGCATCGTCATCGGCCGGTCGGACACCTTCACCTCCGTCATCGCGCCAACACCTCGGGAAAAAAGCACCACTAACAAACGTAGGAGAAGCGGGGCTTTTGCAGAGTCTCTAGACTATGGACGTGGTATTTGCACCCGGCTCGTCTTCTTCAAATCCTAGTCATCTAATTTCTCTGATGAACTGAAATAAAAACACTGTTGACACACACACACACTACAGTCACTACCTCCACCTCCAGCTCTTCTTGCCCCCTCTCGAAAAGGCACTGTTGAACAGACTGCACGACTTGTAGGGACCCGATGACATCGTAGGGGCACAAAGCCGGAGTTGTGAGAGCCGAGAAGCACAGGGTGTAGCTTGAGATTCGGAGGTCATCCGGGGCAGATGGCTCTTCCGGTTCGAAACTTGCACTGGAGCAAAAACGGACAGGTGCCAAGGGCTGGACACGACTGGAGCTCTGAGCCCTTGGCCCAAGACAGGTTGTGCGGCCGTGCCCTGGCGTGTTCGGGAAGCGCTCATTCCTCACCGCAGGGAATAGAGCCCACAACTCGAGTGTAGCACGGCAATGTCAATGTGGACGGGCTGGGGACCGGGCGCCCGCCCTGAGCTGTTGGTACCTTCAGTTTAGCCCGTTTGCTGCGATCCCCAGAAGCCAAACTGAGACTGAGAGGGCTGCTCGACCAGTTTGGCCCATGGGGTTCTGGGTCCTGAGGACAAGTCTTCATCCACAAAGCCTGCATGAATTCTGCCAGAGCTCCGGGCCCTCCCATTTGTGTGCCTGGGCGCATAGTGGCCTCAGCAGGGCATCGCACAAGGCACGGGCGGCCCGTTTGCATCGCTTGTGAAAGTCTGTCGCCTGCACCGGGCCAAGGCCACCGGTGCTCATCCCCGGTGCAGCCCTCGAAAGCAGAAGAAGCAATATAGAAGTTTGGAAGCTGCGCCTCTTCGGAAGGTCAAGGCTCGGGCACTGGGCCCATCCCGCGGCTCTGCGGTCTTCCAGGCGAGGCCATTCTAAGTCACAGAGCAACAAGTCTTCTCTGCAAGCCGTCTCGCACTGTGCTCCCAAACCAAACTGCATCCAAGGTTCCTAAAGCTCCCAACAGGCTCTCTGCACAGTGGGACACCACTTCTAACCCGGCTGGGAGCCCCAGGCACCAGATCGAAGGCACGTGAAGCATGCATGCATGATCCATGGCATTCCACCAGGCCACCAGCACTACAGCACTGAGCTTGTTGGCTCAAAGTTTCAGGTTAGTTGCGTTGCCGAAAGGCCTGCTGAACGGCTTCGTGGTCGCGTTCCAGGGCTGCGAGAAGGTCCTCCAGCTCCGACTGCAATTTGCAACGCACATTCCCGATCACCGTGAATCCCTGCGCAGGTCCTCGATGCGCTTGCTGTCCTCCAAGACCTTGACGGCTTCAGCAGCCGCAGCCTGCAGATGCGACGGTTGCTGTGCCAGCTACAGGCGGATGCCATCTGACGCCAGAACACAACAAGCAAGCGAGCGGAGAGGAGTATGTCCCACTCCGAGCCTCTCCATCAGAGCTGTGTAGATAGCTCATGATGCAGAGGAACCTGTCCCGGCAACAACCAGTTTGAGGAGACCAGCAAGGACTAGCATAGCCCACCTGGCGAAATCCAGGAATTCGTCATGCCGAAGAACGCCGTCCCCATGCAGATCAAAAATGGAGGTGAAGGCTTCGCACCTGAGTTGATCAATTCTGGACCCACATGCGCAAAATTCTTAAGATGACAAGACCTTCAACAATGTGGCGAAACATCCGGAAGCAAAGGTCATCAAGGATAGCCGTGTCGCTGCTGCTGTGTGACAGCGAATGGCTGAGAAGAGGAGAGCGAGACGATGATGTCGAAGAGCCTGGACCGAACTCTGATCAAGCAGCATCTTTGCACTCAGCAGATTGCTGCATCCTATACAATCGAGGCATACTACCAGGAGCTGTGTTTAGGACCCTGTCCACCTCCTCGGGTGCTTTTCACGTGCACTTTCGGGCAAGCTTAGCACCTGGCTCTGCGGGTTCCAACACTCCACTTCCATCCTGACGAGACCGAGCTTCGCATGGCTGCTCGGACTACGAGGAGGCGTTACAGTAGCAAGCCTTGTCAAGAGCCTTGAACTGGTCGGAGAACTGTGTCACCTCCGAAGCTCCAAGTGGTTCGGCTGAGTCTGACTTCTCCGTGAAAACTCTTTCGGGTGTGCAAACTCTCTCCCCTCAGCTGTTCAAGCATGCCAGGCTCTCGAATCGCTGGCTCACCAATTCGCTGTAGACGGCCTCAGCTGGCCGCACCCACGCCGAGGCTCTCACCGCAGGCTGTCATAAAACAAGAATTATGGCCGAAGCTTCTGGCAGTAGAGGCATGACCTGCAAACTGAAATGCGCCGGTCAGAAACCTACAACCGGCAGGCTCAAGCCTTAACAATGGCATCGCGGTCTCTTTGCAGCTGGTGCAAGAGACGGTCCACCGCGCGACTGCTCTTGTCGACCTGAGAGTCGGTGCAGTCGCCATCACGATGAAAGAAACTCGCCTTGCCTCCACCTCCTGCTTCGCCTGTTGACCCTCCGGAGTTTCCATGAAGGCCCTCAGCTCAGTCGCGCAAAGGGGTCCACACGAGCCCAGACTGGGGCTCCCCAGGCTCCCGGCATGATCATCATGTAACGCACCTCTGCCAATGACTCCCAGATTGCATCTTCTCCCTATACCGAATGCGGGGGGCATTGGGGCCCTCGCAAAGTTCACAAACTCGTGCTTCGCAATGATCTGTGCAAGCAAAGGCAGGTCTGCTCATTGCAAGGCTGATTCTGCCCTGGATGCATGACGCCCTCAAGAAGAATGCTTCTCGAACTAGCAACCGCTGCGGCGTTGCAGTGCAGTCTCATGTGATCTGAGGCTCGCACACCATTTCTGTCGATATCGAAAAGGTCGACGAACTTCTTGCAGTGCTCTTCGGTGAGAACGAAAGCATGTGCCTGCGGCAGACAGAAGGTTCGGTTGAGGTCTTCTCTCTCCGCAAGCCGCAGGCATGCCTGGGTCAAGTCCTGAACGATGGGGAGCAGCTCTGCAGGCTCCAGAGTGCCGTTGCCGTCCTTGCAGCGTGGCAGGTGACCTTCGTTCAGGGCCTTGGCTTGGTGTCCCTGTCCTTGTCCAGCTGTGTGAAGAATTCGTCACACGACAGCTCGAACTCTGGACTCGAAAGCTCGTCGATGAGGGACTCGGAACGACACCGCTATCATTGATTTGCAGCAGTTGTTCCTTCCCTGCGCTAGCTGCAACGACTTCAATTCACACAATACGTGAATGAAAGGCCCTGGCCTGTGGGAGGAAGGGCAGCACATCCCAAACCATCTCAGAGCCTGGCTCTAGAAGTGCAACGAGCTCCGACACATCAGAAACTGAGTACCCGGCCCTGTCTGAGCCCCTGCAAGACAGACTCCATCTTTTCTTGACCGAGCATAACGTCGGCCATCAAGGCATCCTTCCGACTCAGCCAGTGCCGCAAAAGCTTCCCATCGCTCCGAGCCCGATCCTGATTCTCCACGAGGTAGGTGAGATATCCCATGACGATGCAGTAGCGCGCGAGGAGCAAAAACTCGGCAGGCCTGCTTCACAACATCTGGCTGACCGAAATATTTTGCAATGACTGATCCAAGTAGAAGACGTCACCGAATTCTTCAGCTCTCGATCCTTGCACGCAGCCGAACGACATTCGATCGTCTTGCGAGGCATTTCGCTACCACTGTCTGCGTCTGCAACCTGTCAGAGGGCTTCAGCCGAGACGCCCATCGGCTCATGAAATGGTTGCACTGCTCCTCGCTGATTTTGAAGGGGTGTACCTTTTACGAAAACAAACCGTTTATTGGAGGCTCTCACAGATCGCCGCGTTGCCTGGATCAGCTGGTTTATCACCTTGAGCTCGAGCGAAAGATATGATCCGAGTCGGAGGCTCCAGAGATTTTTGAGGCCGCCACAGGCACTAACATGCCTGGAGGCACGGTGCTACCGGCGTCGCAGTCCTCGCCAGCTGCGGCCTGAATGTTACGATGCGCCCCATTCGTCTCCTTCCAGAAAAAAACAACCAGCTCTCAGGCCTTGAATCCATCCATGCAAGCCTGATAGCTTCGAGCACACGAACACCGTATCCACAATGTCTAACGCCAGACACCCGGCTCAGCCTTTTGAAAGTCAAGGCTGGTGATTTCCTTAGCTTGGTTGCAACGTCTGCAAGCTCACGAAGGACTCCGACAGCCAGATCTGAGTTGGCAGCCCAGTACAGCGGCTTGGGCAACTGTTGCAACACTTCTTGCAAGAAGTCCGGATCCTCCAGACAGCGAGGCATCGTTTCTGAACCCTCCCTGTGAACCAGACCCTGGGACGAAGATTCTTTCAAGCACATGGGGGCCTCATCGAGCATCTGCAGGAGCACCTGATTCCTGTCAGCACCCTGAGCAACGTCGGTGGCCTTCTTTGAGACCTTCGAGCGGCGCTGTTCTTGAAAACTTTTGACAAGCTTTACCTGGGCTTCCCCACATCTTGTCCCTCCTCCGTGTTCGTGAGGAAGTTCATGACTGGCAGGCAGCAGGCACTAGACAGCTACTGAGCTCTCCGAGAGCATTCTCATCTTGCAGCGTTTGCAAACAATAGTCCAGAGCAGGATGCAACGCAGCGCAACTGTTGCCAGGTGGCGCCGCGGAATGGGCCGAACATACAACATCACGATTTCGCATTTACATCTGCAACCAGCATGTCAAACCAATGGCAACACCCCGTACGCACACACATGAAGACAGACATGCAGCCAGACATCCATGCAGACAAACATCCAAATATGCAGACATACACCAAGACACTGCTGGATGGATTGATGGATGGATAGATAGATAGATGTGGTTAGGTAGATGCATAAAAAATAGGTAGATAGGTAGATAGATAGATAGATAGACAGATAGATGCTCAGACAAATCGGTGGATAGGTAGATAGGTGGATGGGTGGTTGACAGGTCGATACATAGTAGATCAAAGGTAGGTGCACAGTACATAGCTACATAGACATAGAGACAAAGACACAAAGAGACAAAGGCACATAGATACCCACACATTGAAACGAACCAAAAAAAACATGCATGCATGCATTCATTGGTCGTTCCATCCGTCCATCCATCCATCCATCCATGCATGCATGCATGTACATAAATATACATATGTGTATATATATATGTACTCACACATACATGAGCATGCATACATACATACAGTACACAGTACACAAATCACACGAAGATACATGCAAACGGGATGCATGACTACATGCGCGAATACCAATTATCAGCAGACAAAAATTCAGAGGCAGGTTTGTTGTGTATGTCTGCGTGTTCTGCAAGACTTATGTGCGTAGACCTCGAGAAACACTGAAGATAAACTCTACTAGGAGAAGTATCGGACGACGACCGGACGAGGCCACATAAAACAATTGCACTCTGAGAATGCTGCCCGTCAGAAACTGTGCAAATTCTATGAACTCATCCCGCCTCAGCTGCATGCGAGAACCCCAATCCGTTTATGCAATTGCAAACCTCACACAAGCTAGCTCAGAAGAACCGAGCTGGAGACTTGATGACCCCGTTGCCATCTGTGTCAAAAAGCGACGTGAACCTTGCCCATGTTGACGAGCTAGCACTGAACGACACAGACTTGCTTGACCGATTGAGCTCCGAGCCTTTGACACCGCTCTTCGGTGATCGCCACCCCGTGCTCCTAGACAAGCAGGGCAGGGCTGCCGCGCTTGCTGATGGGGGGCACTATCAGGCAGGCCTCCGTCTGACAGATGGCCTGGATAATGGGGATCAGCTCAACCGGCTCCAGGCTGCCACTACCGTCCACGTCAAGACCATCGAATTGCTCATGGCAAGCCTCCACCACGGCAGATCTTTGCTGTGCAACAAACTCACCCGCCGAGCGGCAGCGCGCCTCCTCAAACTCTTTGCTGGTAAGGTGATTCACCAGCCATTCTGGTAGAAACGGGATGATGCTCCAGAGCCGCTCCTGCCGTTTCGAGCGTTTGAGGCAAACAAGGCCTTCAGGGGCCCTTTGCCTTGTCTGCCTCGATCATCTTTATCAAGTCCTCTCAGGCAGAATCCAACATCTGCTGACATGGCAGCCCTGTCCTGCCTGGAAAGATCGATCAGCAAGCTCTGCCTGGCTGGCAGACCAGTAAAAGCACGCCAATGCGAGCAGGTGAAACGCTGACCCACCTTTTGGATCATGTCTTTCCCTTCCTGGCACCGTCCGAGAGTGGCTAGTCGTTGAATCAGGTGGGGTGGAATCCGCACAGCGTCTGGAGTCAGGTGCCTGACTCTCTAACCATCCGGCAACTGTGACAAACTGCACCATCTGGGTGAATTCTGCAATGTTGATCAAGCCGTCCTTCAACGAAAAAAACCCGAGCTGCAGCTTCCGGCGGGTTGCAACGCAATGTCTGCTATCCGCGCGGTGAGCCAAGAGCAGTCTCCTGGTTGGAGTCGAACATGTCTGCAAACTTCCTGGCTCCACGGAGAAGACGGAGCGTAGACACAGGCACAAAACTGACATGCATGTGACGAAGTCCTGCATTGCTCAGTTGATATAGAATCTTCTTGAGCCCGACTTAGCTCCACCTGGTCAGATGAAACTTTCCATGGTCAACTAGATACTGCGTGTTCACGAGGATGGTGCAATGACCGGGATAAGGTCGTCAGAAGTCAGCTCACCTGCAAGACTTGAATCGGAACTGTGACTTCAGTCTGCTTCTGGTCCCCTGCCGCGGTCTTCCACATCCAGAGCCCTGAATTTCTCATCGCACCTGAAAGTGCTAACTGGAATTACTGTGACGAGAGACCGCAATGATGCTGGGCGGTATTCTCGGCCAAGCACAGGGAAGAGAACTCCGTGCTTGCTAGGTTCTCGCGCAGCTGCTCCGGAATGAATGGTAGCACCTTTCCGTGCAACACAGAGTCGCCTGCACGCCGCTCCGATACCAGTGTGAGCCGCCGACTATCTCCAAGTTATTGCTTGCAGCTTCCAATGTCATCAAGAGCGTCTCCACCTTCTTCGCTCTCAGGCGGGGCTCAGGCGAGTCGGAAAACAGGCCCCGGTTCCAAGCCTTTGAACAACCGGATGCTCCAGCAGCCTTCTGCTGCATCCTCATGTGCTCTCGGACCTGAGATTCGATTGTCAACAAAGCTTCCAAAACTTGCTGTGCCAACTGAGAGGAGGTCGCTGGACCGACGTCGCTTGGCCTGCATGTCAGCATCACGCAACTTGGGCTTTAATTCGTTTCGAGGCACAGGTAAAGCACCGTGTGCAGGGTTAGTAGCACCTATCTAGATCTATCTGGAACTTCGGCCTTGTACAGCTCCTTTGACATCTCCGAGTCGGGATCAGGCGAAACAGTACCACCTGAAGCTGCGAAGCAATACAGATGAACATGGCATCTCGGTGTAAGGCACTGCTCTACACAGGCTCCTGCTAGATGTTGCCACAGTGGCGTTGCATGCCGGATGTCCGGGACTCCTGAGAATGAGGCAGTATGGACTTGCTGCGCCATCAGCCTCCAGGGGGAGCTTCTGAGAAGGCGTCGCAAGACATGAGCATGTCACATGCCTAGTTTGCAGAATGCAAAATGCCTTTTTTTTGAAGTTGAAAGGTGGCTACGAAAGCTGGGTGGCATGAAACAAAGGCATATACAGCCTGCTTTATCCTCTCCCCTTCACCTCCGCGCCCACACCCTCCCGACCCCCCGATACATGCCCCCGTCTGCTGCGTCAAAGGACCCGAAGGACCGACGCAACTGCTAATTGATAAAACACAACTTGCAAGCCCCTAGGCAGCTTTCGTAACTTGATGACTTGATGAGATCATGAGAGCAAAGATCAAAGCAGTGCGGCCTCTCCCTTCGCTCTGGCCTTAGTCACGAGGAAACAGCAGGAACAAGGACCCAAAGCGCTTGCAGTAAGGCGCATTCCTGAGATGACTCGATGACTTCAGGCTTTCGCGGCTTTTTGCCAGTCTCCGCTGAGCAGAATTGGTGCCAGCAGCGGGTCAAGAGAATATACCTGGGTCTCTTGAAATTTAGGCATCACCGCCACAGCTAATTAGGCATGCAGGTGTCCCACTCAGAAGCATGACGAGCGGGGCTTCGGTAAACTTCCGCAGCTTACGCTTCTTCACACTCGGCTGCCCAACCGCTGCTAGTCTAATGCATCTACATCAAAGTCACCAATGACTCCTGCGCAAGTGCAATAAGATAACAGCAGGTCAGCACACAAAGATCACTGCTATGAAGTCGAAGCAGAAGGGCAAAAACTCGCATCGGCCGCTCGTGTATCGATGCGAACCACTCATTAAGCACAATGACGGCGGCACTGCCCACAGCAAGGAGGGAGTGCCACCAGGGCTGCATCCGTCCCATCGGTCTTTCCGGCGGCCTCCTATGCAGGCTGTACATTGGGCCTCTTCCGATGGTGATGCTGTGCCTTTGTGAAACAGGCTTGCGCTCGAAACAAGCTTGGTGGCTTCCGCTTCAAACGTGCAACCATGCATTCCACGGCTGCAAGCTCTATGCCTCTATGCCATGCCAGCCCGAGTAATCAGTTCTCATAACCTGGCCCACGGAAGTTGTTTGACCATTCATCAGGCCACAATCACTGATCAGGAAAGCTGTACATATTGACGGCCACACAAAAGCCGGGCCTTCAAATCTAAAAGTTTCTGGACTTCCTGAAGTTCTTGCAAGCTGTCAAGAAGTCTTCGTAGACGATCTTGCATCCAGGGTAGTCATCCATCATGCGCTCAGGATGGAACTGCAATCCGACCATGAAGCGCCCCTGCGACGGATTGTAGCGCTCGTCGTAGAATCCTTCAAGAACCCCATCAGGAGCATACGCCATTGGCTTCAAACCCTTTCCCAACGTGCGCACTCCCTGGTGATGATACGAGTTCACACTGAGCTCGTCGGTGTCAACAAGGGACTTGTCGAACCATGATGCGAGAGGAGTGTCTGGCAACACTCTGATGGGATGACGGTGGCTGTCGTAGGTTGGATCACTGGCATCCTTGAGATGCACAACTGCATTTGGAACCTCCTGTGGACAGGGTGCACTCACGGCTTCCGTACTGTCCCAATGGTGCAATAGAAGTCTTCCCTCACAGTTGCTCTTGTTTTGGAAATGGCCTCAACAAAAGCTTGGCTTTAGAAACGAAACTGTCAAGCCATGAAATTGATTTTGAATATCCTCAAATAGGTCGTCGCAGTGTTGTCTGATTCCGCCGAAAATTGCAGCCAGTGAAGTGTTTGACAACGGTAGTTTGCAGAAGCCATTGGTTTGCCAATCCAGTTGTCAGTTCAAACTTGTCAAACGAGTTTTCCCGAGTACTCTCGCTCGAAAGTTGCATTCGTTCTTCAAATCTTGGTGATTGAAGAGAGAACATGTGAAACGATCACTTTGCCGGATTTCTGTATGTGACACAAGCTCGAGCATTGCCAGATTTGGGAAATCAAAAGGACAGGTTGCGGAGTTTGTGCTCTCTTCGCAGAGTACTTACGCTACCAAGAGTCGATGGAGTTGGCGACAGTATCGTGCTTGTATTGTTCTCCGAGGTGCTGAGCTCTAGCAGCGGCCGGTGGTGCAGGTATACGAGGAGGGATCGGCAAATGCCATCACGATGAGAATGGGCTCGGGTGTATTGAATCTTGGACATGTGCAAGTTGAACCGTTGCCGCTGGAGAAGAGATTGGCTTCAGAAGACTTCGCTTCACCAGCCATAGGCCAAGTTCAGCTAGAAGTTATGTAGTTCAAACAGGTTGTTGTCGTGGTGCAGCTTGAGTCGCTTGCTTGTTTTGCCGTGCTGCTGCGTTGCAGACAGTGAAGTTTCGCCGCGCTTGGAGAAGATATTTGCTTCTTGATGTTGTGATCTCAGAAGCTTTGTACGTTGAAGCCTGTCATTTCGATTCTTCTTCGGAGTTGGTTACTCTAGGTCTTCAGAGATGTGCTATACGGTATAGGGAAAGATCCCTTTGCACCCCCGGCCCCGGACATGCGCAATTTCAGGTGCAGGTTCTATCGGGCCACTCCTTCTCAATGTCCCCGATCAGCGTCCCACCTCTCAGGACATTGAGCATCTGCGAGCCACGACAAAGGGAAAGGATTGGACAGCCGGAGTCCAGGGCCAAACGCATCAATGCAAACTCCAGCTGATCCTTCGGGACGTCCTTGGCTGCTGGAGATTTTGAGCAGCCACAACTAACTTGGTACAGTAGGATGCTCAAACCGCGAATGCAGCTGACTTTTCATGCGCCCCTGGTATAACTACTCGATGCCGACGTTTCGTAACTAGTACCCTTCAGGGCTTTGGGCACAAAAAATGCAAAGTGAATTGGGTCAAATGCAGGCTTGACCTGCACATAACCCTTCACTCGATGGCTGCTGCCTTTTTCCCTTGGGTGCCGGCAGGCCACGAACTCGGTGTCGCTGGCCCACTTCATGGCATCCTCTCCGTCCAAACGGTCTGGAGCAGAGCATCCTTAGTGCACTAGGCTCCGCCACACTCCGCTTCGCTTGCTGCACGCTACGGGGCCCCGGCCATACTTGTTCAGGACCTCATCGGATATGTCGTTCCCCTCCACGACGAGCAAGCCATCCATCGGCAAGTACTCAGCAAGAGCAGGAACTGTCAAGGCAGTACGGGGGATCATGATGGCAGCACCCCCGTTTTCTTGAATCAGGTCCAGGTGGTACTCACCGAGGAAGTCTACGTACTTTCCCTTTCGGAGGTGTCGACGGGTCACACACAGCACACGTGGTGGTGCCTTGGAGGCAGGAAAGCAAGCCGTGCATAGCTTTGCTGACTGAAACCTCCAGATCATGAAGACAAGAACGAGTTTAGAAAAGAGAAAATGTCAATCGAGGGAGATACAGACCATGTCGTGGGCAGCTCCCTCGTCAGCTTGTAGCGCTGCAGCTCGGATCGCTTCGAGACATGCTCCCTCCTCTTGCTCGAAACTTTGTGGGAAATCCTGGCCGGAGATGGCCCTTCATCAGTTGCGTCGCTGTTATCTCCTCCACGAGCCACTCGGTACAAGGGAGGACACATTTTGCCATGCTCACGATCTTCATCGGTGTCAATATCCCTCTCGTCGAGCCCTACGATGTCAAAGTGGGGATCCATGTCATCGCTTGGGACCTGCCTGCGCTTGTAAATGCAGGAATCAGAGGAGATGCGAGCATAGCCTTGAGCTCCACTGTATGCCATCGCCAACAACTACAACAATCACAAGAGTTGCCTCGCTATCAAAAATCAGCGCTGCCTTCGAGCATCAGCATGCGGGGAAGAGCGGGCAAGGAAGCTTTTCAAGGTCCGGCAAGTTGCGATGAATTGGGGAGCACAATACTCTTCACACTGGGGTCTGGTCGAAGTGTAGACACTTCGAACCACGAGCGAGTGTGACATAAATTCATGATGCTGAGCCAGCTGTGACCAAAGCGTCGGGCTGCAAGCTTTCGTGCCTTGGACAGGTGCTCCTGGTCAAGCAGAACTTGGAGCAAGTAGCAAAGACGAGCTAAGGGAAGCTTTCTGCTGGCCTGCACATATTTGTGAGGATCTGCAGGTTTGGCAACAAGGAGTCCGTGGAGCAGCTCCTGCGTTGCATGCTTCACTTCTAGCCGCCTAGCCGTGACATGCTCCGGACATGAGGAAGCATGGATGATTTCCTGGAGTCACAGTCAAGCCGGGACAAGTCTTAGTCTTGACGTCCTGGAAGGTTCTCACCAGATCGTGCTCCTGGCCAGCGAATCGCAAGACGACTGTCTCAACAGATGCTGTGCCCCCGAACTTGAAACTACACCACATCCCACTGGGCATGCCCCATGCTTTCCACCCCGTATCAAGGAGATTCTCCCAGTTCTACACAGTACATGGGCGACATGGCAGCAGACTTCAGACGACTCTCGGGGATCTACAGACTTGTGCAGCAAAGTGAAGAGCTTTTTGCACTCACTGGATACCTTTGAAGCGGCACCAGGCATCCACCGAAGGCTCCCGTCCCAGGAAACCCCGCAGCATGTCGTGTCCCGGCTTCGTCGCGCACGGCTCGAGGATTTCGGAGCGAAGCCGCTTTCCCGTCTCTGCGCTAAGTGGTCCGGTCTGGCAGGTCCTCATGGACTCAAAAATATCCGCCGCAAAGACGTCACTCCAGGCATAGCCGTACACTCCAGCATCGTAACCGATGTAGAGATGATACCAAGATGCACAAAAGTTCGTGTTCGGCAGTTGCTTCAAGGATGTGCATTTCTCGACAACCAACCTGTACAATTCGGGTGGTGAGAGCCCAGCTTTCCCATCGAAAGAATAAGGAGGAGCTTGCGAGTGCAGCAAGAGATCGATCATGGACATGGATATAACTCGGCTTTCCTGTGTGCCTGCGACGGTAACAGCATAGCAAGATTTGGGGTTCAAGGGTTCGCGGTTTAGGATTTCGACAATAGCTCTTGACAAATGCTCGTCACTTGGGAATATTCCTTAATCCTTAAAATTTCTTGCGATCTTAAACAAGACTGGAAAATCTCCACAACATTTGACAGGCCGAGGCGGACGGTGTGGAGCGTTAACATTGAGATGACTCATTCGGTGAGATGCTTTTTGTGACATGTTGGCCTGCCATGAACCTTTCCAGCTTCTGGATCTGTTCGATAGTTGCTGCATCCAGCTTGCTTCCGTCTCCTGAGAAATGCCGGGCCACTCGGTGGAGCAGGGAGGGCTCGCCGGCGAACTTCTCCAAAGCCATGGACGGCACCTCCAGAAAATCCTGCTCGACTCCGCCGGGCCAAGGCACCATCGGCCAGGCCCAGGAGAGAATAGAAAAGCGAGTCTGAGTGCACAGACAGTGCATGGCATGCCCAAGCTCATGAAACAAAGTCTGCATCTCGCTGAGCCGCAGCAGTGCCGGCCGGTCTCCTTCCGGGCGAGCAAAGTTCGAGATGTTCACGCAAGCCGGCATGCACTTCACGCACTCCTCTCCAACGCTCGTGAAGGCTGGTGCGAGGGGTAGGATCATCTGATGCGCGAACTTCCCATCACGTGGAAACTGGTCCAAGTATAGATGTCCGACAAGCCTGTCGGACTTGCTCTCCTTGACCTCAAAAGCCACTACCTCTTCATGCCACACCGGCAACTCGGCATTGCGCTCGAATTTCAGCCCGAGAAGTTCGGAATAAACTTCAAGAATACGTTGAATGGTTCCTTCTAGCGGAAAAAACTCCTTGACTTTCGCATCATCCAGGAGTAACTCCTCCCTTTGCAAGAGATCAGTATAGTAAGACATGTCCCACGCATCCAAGCAATGCCCAACGCTGTCCTCGGCGATCCGTCAACTTACCCGTGCAGTTGATGCTGTTTCTACGCTGTTTTGAGTTGTGTGCATTCTGTTTTAAACCATAAATCTGCCTCAGTCGACTAACAAGGTTCCGCTTCATCCAGCTTTCGCTTCCGGCTCGAAGCTTCGGAATCTGTCTCTTGGCGCTGCTTCCTCGCAATTGGGATGTCGACAGAATTGATGAAGAATCATGGTTCTCAAGATCGAAACAAATGAAGCACAGGATCTGACGGGAGCGTCTGTGGTCATGCTTTCAGAGTTTCAAAGACGCTCAAATTGCTGAAGCAGCCTGGTGTCGAGAATATCACAAGCTCTGTTGGTTAGCGTGCAGCTTTGCCCCTCTTCTCTTGGGCCTTTCTAGTACGAAGCGCTTGGGCAAAGGTGCATCTAGCTAGGAACGGACTATGCATTGCCGCTTTAGCGCGCCCTTTTGTCATTCGCCGAAGTTCCGGCAAAAGTCAATGCGACGACTTTGCCCTCGGCCTTCGGGTTGCTGACTGTTGCGTTGCCGGTCTGCCTGGCGACCCGGGCATTCTTTGGCTGGTCCTGGGCTCCTGGGCTCCTGGGCTCTCGGCTGCGGTCTTTACTTCCGCTCTGAAGCTCAAGGAGCTCCGTCGCGAGTACGCGACACAGCTCGTTCGGGGTGATTCGAAACAGCCATGCTTACGCTCGGTCGGAGAAACTAAAGCTTGTGCAGAAGGGTCAGGCCTGATTCTTGATCCTCTCACCGCCCACGGAACAGCCCTTAAAAAGACCACCGTCAGTGGGATTTTGCACTCTAGTGAACCCTTGGCGCCGTTGTGCTCTCGGCACCTGTTGCACCCTCAAGTTTGGCTTTCGAGAAGCTCGGATCTGCTACTAAGGGAATGACGATGCCTTACAAATAATTGTCGAGAATGTCGTGTGTTCCGGAGTGCAGTGTGCTGTCTTGCAGAGTCCTTGAGCTCAGTTTCAGCAGCTCAGCATCACGAAGTGGCCGCAGGCGCCTCTGCATGTCCTGAGCGTGGCTACGGGCGCTGCAACTCCGACATCGGTGTCTCGCAGTGCGTGCTCGTGCAGTTCCCAGCCTCGCAGAACTGTCGCACAGCATCTGCGGTCCCAGCCTGACGCCAAACAGAAAACTGAAAGCAGGGGCAGCAGGGGTCCCCGGGGGCCAATCCCCCCGTGCCGGGCCATCTTCTGAGAGGTCACTCGCTCCGCGTGGCAGCGAAAGCCGAGGCGCTCCGCCGCTCGCTGCCGCAAGGAGAGGATCTCCTGAGACGACAGCACACGACGAAACGTCCCCTAGACTACCACTTGCGAAGGCCGGGCCTCAAGGAGTGGGCCGTTCTTCTCGCATCGCTGCTGGCTCGCCTGGCACGGGGCGAGAGGCAGCGCAGAGTTTAGTGACATGAATGGATCCGAGCCTCCAGCATGCGCCGGCGGGTGGAACTGCTGTGCGCCCGCTGCATGATGGGGCCCAGAACGGGTGCTTTCAGGGAGCAGCGCTTCAGCGAGCTGCCGGGTGGGCTCGGAAGGCTCTGAATGAAAGACTCCTCGCAGCCGAACAACTCATCGACGGTCAAATCCACCGAGCTGCAATCTTCGTTGATGTTCTGCTCCACCTCGAAACCACCACACAGTGCGAAAGCAGGCCATGGCTATGGCCTCATGGCTAAAGGTCCTCTACATGATCTGTCGATCCGCGCCTGGAAGGCGAGCTCTTTGCAGCGCCGATCCAGGGATGCGAGCTCTTCCCTGTCCTTGGAAGTCAGTCCGCAGCCGGACTGGCGAAACTTCTCCAACACCACCGTCACCAGACGGATCTCTTCCGTTGTCTCTGCGGAGTCTTTGGCTGCATGCAAGATTTCATAGAGATCTGGTCGCGTGTAAGTTTTGGACCACATGTCGCTGAGGCTTTTCTTAGCATAGGCGGATGCTGCTCGTGCTTCCGGATCACCACTGACCAGTCCAGGTAAAGTCAGTTCCACAGACGCAAGCGATGCAAATCCATCCGCATCTGCCAACGCTCCAAAGGTTGATGCAAAGGACACACTCTGGCCCGACTTAGCAGCAGATACCAAACTTGAGATCCTTCGGTCATACTCCTCATGCACTACTTTCACACCTGAGCGAATCTCTTCGGCGGACTTCGTGAGGTGCTGCTGGTGAACACCAGTTGTTGACATCATGGCAACAGTGGCAACAGGCGTCGAAAGCCGTCTCGCCTGAATGCGACAAACGTAAGCAGCTGCCAGGGTTCCAGCCAAACAGCGAACACGGCTCACACGGTGTGCTCGTGCATGCGCTCGTGCAAATCGCGCGTGTGCGACATGTGCATGAGCAAGTCTCCACGAGGCCACAGTCACAGGCATGGCAGGGTTTGAAAGCCGCGGCTCAATGCCAGAGCTCCTGGGTAGTCCAAAGAGCATCACTCAATTCATTAAATTGCCTGGGCCGAGATCTCCCCGGCTCTGGGCTGCAAAAATGTTTTTCTCCCTCGCCTCAACCCATCAGAATCAGGCGGGGCGCACCTCGAGGTACGAAGCTGCCTGCTGCGCCATCTGGATCCGACCGGCCTCGGAAAGCAAGCTCACATTATGAGACGCTCTTCCCCCCGTTCGTTATGAGCGCACAAACTTGGCGACTTCAGCAGCGTGCCGTTTTGGCTGCAGCATTTTGATGAATGCTACTGAGAGTTGATGCTTGCGTGGGAACAAACTTCGCAGAAGGCCTCGACTGGCCTGAAGCTACAGCGCCTGCTGGCACTCAGTCTTTGACACAGTTGCTGCCTCATTCGGTCTCGAGAGACCTGCTTAAACTTCTCGTTGGCATCAGGTCCTGTTGGAAGCCATGGTCACCTCAAAGCGGCCGCCTGCCACATCAGAGTGTCTTCCAGGACAAGATCTCGGGGTGAGTGGTCTGGTGGTCTATGCTGCGTTGCCAATTCGTCGAGGAATAACACTTTGTAAGCCATCGCCGTTGGCCGCAACCTGTCGACCTTGTCGGCGAAGCAGCAAGCAGACGCAGGTGTATGACAAGCTCGCAATAAACAAGAGCCAAATCGATGCGCTCAGGACTCCTCGGCAACATTTATGCTCGGCTTTGTTCAGCTTGATTTCCTATCCCTCCGCCCCTTCCCCACTCCAGCTGTTTGTCAAAAACATAAATGACCACAGCAACATTCAAGTTTACTACGCAGGAAGAGGTCCAGGACAAGATACCGAAGCGGACAACCAGCTGAGAGCATATGTACGGCGTGGGCCCTCCCAGCAGTGCTGCCGACAGGTTGTAGCTGATGCCCATGGCCATGACACGGATGTCCACTGGGAAGGAACTGTGCATCAAGTATGGATTGCCCCAGGCAATGAGGCCACCTCCAAGAGCCAAAAAGGACTGCGAGAGCAAAGCAGCCCAAAAGGTTCGCAGGTCGAAGAGAAGGTATGCCGGAACTGCAAGGGTAGCCAACAAGGCCATCCCCCTGCGAACCGAAGTCAGAAAGTTGAAGTCACTTCGGCATGCTGCGATGCCAACCATAAACAGGGAAGGTGCCAGCTGCATAAAAGTGTTCAACTCTGCACCACCGGGCATGGCTGGTTCAGACGTTAGCGTGCCCTCATACACCTGCTGTATCCAAATGAAATTCTGATACCATGTGACTGGAGTGATGGCCTCGACACCGATCATCAGCAAAACATCCGGGCAGTGCGTCCAAAGAGCAGCCCAAATCGGTTGCGACAGTTGCCCTGCCTGCTGGGCATCTATAAATTCCCGTGGATCAGAAACCTGCCGCCGCAAGAAGATACCCACGATACCGACGACCAAACCGAGCCAGAAGCAAATTCTCCATCCAATGCTGGCCATGGCTTCAGTGTAGAGCGCATGACGCATCAGCACGACAACTCCAAATCCTGAGAAGGTGCCCACTGCAACAGAAACAGACATCAGAGCACCCGAGATTGTCTTGTTCCGGCCCTGCGCGTGCTCCATGCTAAACACCAAAGCACTGACGTACTCACCACCGATCGCAATGCCTTGCAGCAAGCGCAGGGTAACCAGCAGGATCGTTGATAGCCAGCCTGCAGTCTGGTAGGTCGGCAAGCAACCGATGAAGGTGGGAAACATCATCAGCAGAATGGAGGTCCACCTGACCAAAATGACAACAGTGGACAGGCAAGATCAATCCCAAACCAGTAAATCAGTGCCATGTTTACGTCCAGCCACAAAGCGCACTTGCGTCCAAGTCTGTCTGCAATGACGCCGATCAGGATGCCACCCACAGGTCGGGAAATGTAGCCCGCAGCAAAAGCAAGAAACGACTGCATCACTTGAACGGACGCATCGTGATCTGGAAAGAAGTGCTTACCCAGGAGATCGGCCAGCGCTGCATACACACCGAAATCGTACCACTCCAGCCAGTTACCCAGGGCTGCTGCGATAAACTTTTTGTTGACCTGATTTGATCTCGAGACATGAAGCAAATGGAAATGTTGCCTGACTTCTTGAAAACATGAGTGCAGATCATGGCACCACTCTCTGCTTGACTTCCACCCCACCACTGAACTCTGGGTCGCTGCTTTCATCCATTTGCCACGGGCCACGGCAGCCCACTGAAAGAGCCAGCTTCGGACTAGAAAACGTGCTGCGAGCGCAGGTTCGAACACGAAGTCTCGCTCGGGCACGATCGTCGCCCGTTGCGCTTCGAGGGCCCGGCAGGAAGTCCTTTGCCTGCTGCGTTGGTGATGTCTACCTTGGCATTTGGGCGCCGAAGACTTGGGAAACTCTTTTGCTCCCTGTGGACCTGGGACACCTGGGACCCCCACCACAGGGCGCTGAAACTCCGTTGCCGGCCGCTGCTGGAGCCGCACCTGCCCGAAGCCCGAAGTGGCACATGGAAAAGACGAAGCCAATGCACTTGGCACTTGAGGCACTTGGCACCTTCATCTGCGGATCAAAAGCAACCTCAAAGGTCTCCTCGCAGGCACCGAGTCCGAAGAACAGTAAACCTGAGAACCTCTCGCCATGTGCAGCCACATGATCTCCTGCATTGGGTCGATGCTGACCATCTGCGCAGGTGCAAGCGGAGTCAGCACCTCCACCTCGGCATTAGACTCATTAGACCATATCATTGAGCCGCGAGGTGCCTTCACCCAAACTCCTTCTTGGCACAACATCTCGCCTTCATTTGCAGCGGCTGCGCTGGCGAATCGTTGAAGCGGAAGTGCTGCCCTGTTTGGGACACCTCGGAGCTGAACATTTTAGGCTTCGGCAAAGTCACTGCCTTGACGTAACAGTAGTTCACGGGCTCATGTGAACACGCCAAGATCAGAAACTTACAGCAGCACCCCGCTTCAGCCGCTGGCAGGTGCTTGTCGCTTCAAGTCGCCCCACCTAGCACAGGGGGCTGGAGGCTTGACTTGACGTGACTTGGTCCTTCAAACACGGTTTGGAGTTCGAGCTCCCAGCTTCAATGACAGGACCGAGCCCTCGGGCAGGCCCTCGCTGTCCAGCAAGATCACCTCAACTGAACGTTGCACATCCCATCACACCCGCCCCCCCNCCCCCCCCCCCCAATCGTGGAATCAGGCAGGCAGGCCAAGCCCCTCATCCCCACACCTCCATGGTCCAACTCGCTGCGTCGGTCTTCGACGTAGCCAACTGGCCTCTGCTCGCGAAAACTCCGACCGTCTTCCGTGCTTTGGCCGCCAAAAGGACGGCCAAACTTTGCGCTTCTGCGATCAGACTGGCGACACGTGGAATGTACTCTGTCCGTGCTTTCCAGCTCACTTCCCGTGTTCCGATGCTTCCCATTCCTGGCGATTGCCTACAGACTCATGAAGGCGGTGCCGTAGCAGCAACGCGGTACTATCTCCCGGTACTATTCACAAGCTTGTATCAGCGATTGCTTCCGTCTTTGCGACCACAACCCTTCGTGCTGGCCTGAAGATTGCCGTGCAGCGAGCTCAGGTCAAGGACAATTGTCCTGAAACATTCCTGCCTGGAGCCTGAGACGGCTGCCGAAAGCACAACAGGCTCAGCTGCAGCCCATGAAACCTACCCGTGCAGTGGCAGTCCGATGCCAGGTCAATGCGCTCGTGATGACGGTCACGACTGCTGGAGGCCGGACTAGGCTTTCGGACGCAATGTCCCGTTTACTCGCCGATATGGTGGTGACTGTCCCATGTTTTGGACAACCACCGGGTGACACGGTGCCGCGACAGCGCTGACTCTGGGCCCTAGTATGGGTCCCTTGTTCAGCTCTTGGAGGGCCGGCGTAGCCTTAGCGCGGCACGGGCGCTGCCAGGCCGCTCCCTGCGTGGCGAGGTTCTAAGGCGGTAGTGGAACAGTGGAGTCCCCAAGATGCCATAAAGAAGTCTGCAGCCGTCCAGCGCCTTCTCTGTGATCCAGGTCGAGGCGTTGCATATGCAGCCAGTGTGCGGCCTTTGACTGCCTCGGCACGAAATCGAGTTTCGACCATCTTCTATCAAACAGCGGTGCAACTGCACAACTGCAAACAGGCTGTACACTGTACAAGAACAGATCGGAACAGCCCGGCCCCGCCTGGCAATCACGGTTCCCACGTGGCTCACGCGCAGACAAAGGGCAAGCTCGGTGCTGTTGAAGCTCAAGGTCCATCTCCTAGCTTCAGGACACTTGGCAGGGCAGCAGATCAGCAGTGAGTCTTAGACACTCTGCTTCCGCTGCGCTTCGGTGGCGCCTGGCGACGTCGCGCAGCAAACCGGAGACGACCACTGCGCTGGCGCTGCAGCTCTGCCTGAAAAGAAAATAGGACAAGGACTCTTTCGCGGCTTGCAGCTAGTTGCTCACCCTCTGGCCAAAGGTGACGGATCCAAAAAAATTAAATTAGGATGAAAAAATTAAACCACAAAGACCAAAAAAATAAGCAAAACAAGATCAAAAATAAATAACCAGTACTTTTGCAACAGAGCTACAGAAAAACCTAAGAGGGAGGGATCAACAAAAACATAATTTGGATCAAACAATTGAACTGGTTGCAGTAGTCCCGTAGTACTAGTACCAGTAGCAGTAGTCGTAGTAGTAGTAGTAGTAGTAGTAGTAGTAGCAGTAGCAGTAGTAGCAGTAGTAGTAGTAGTAGTGGTAGTAGCAGTAGTAGTCGTCGTCGTCGTACTAGTAGTAGTCGTCACAATTTGCAAGGTCCTGACTTGCCCCAAGCTACCGGGTGATTACAATTTCGAGCCTGTCTTGTGTCAAGCTATTGGGGAATTACAATTAGCACACCCAGAAGCGTGGAGCTGTTCTTTTCTGTTATTTCGTTGGTCATCATGGTGAGGGGGGGTGGGTTCTCTGTATTTCGATAGGAAAACCTCTAGTTTCGCTATGTTTTTTATAGGAAAACCTGTATTTTCTTTATATTTTAATAGCAAAAGCCTCTATTGTCGGTGCCGGCGTCACGTAGCCACCAAAACCCATTTAGCAACCAAATTTCGGGGTCACTTGGCCACCGGACTCAACTTTAGGGTTCAGGCTTTCAGCTTCAAACCTCTTCGGATTCATCCTATACCTCGTATATCTTAAACACGCCCCCTTACATGGCGATTCCGGTTCATCATATATCTGGAAGATGCCCCCTCATAGGCGATTCCGGAGTCATCATATACCTTAATTAACACGCCCCCTCATTTGGCGATTCCGGGTTCATCATTCAAACCTCCTCGGATTCATCCTATGTCTTAAACACACGCCCTCATTTGGCGATTCCGGTTCCTCGTATATCTTAAACACGCCCCCTCATTTGGCGATTCCGGTTCATCATATATCTTAAACACGCCCCCTCATTTCGCGATTCGGATTCATCATATATTTAAAACACGCCCCTCATTCCGGACACCTGTGTTTGCGAACGGCTGTGGGCGCGGATAAGTGGGCCAAAAGTCGAAAAAGTTGTTAAAAAAAAAAAAAGCATTTGTGCGAAAAACCCGAAAAGTCAAAAAAGCCGAAAACAAAACCAGAAATATGGTTACATGTACATGCATATGTATATACATATATATACACATATGTAAAGGTATGTATACATGTATGTATGTATATATATACATACATACAAAATACACATATGTATATACACATGTACACCACTGTTAAACCCTAAACTCCAAGCCCGGAAAACACATCAACGCCTGTAGCGACATTTATAAACACTTCAAGAACCAACAGAAAACTCTAATTAACTAAATGTACGAATGCTCGCAGCAAATGCCACACTAAACCCCAAACCCTAAACGCTGAAACCGTAAACCCCGTTCGGATGCCTGGATAGAAGCTTGTAAGGAACCCTCGAAGGAACCCTTCAAGGAAAAGGCCAACATGAGATCCTAGTATAGGTCTTAATTTTAGGGTTTAGGGGATGTGCTTCCCCCATTTGCAAACACAATGCTCGCATGATGGGTTTCAAAAGAACCATATGCTTTAAGGCAACCTTGCACGGCTTAAAACAGCGGGGAGCTTCGGGGTGGGGGCAGACCCCCCACCATTTGCAAACACAATACTCGCATGATGGGTTTCGAAAATACTGCATTGAAGCAAGCTTGCAAGGCTCAAAAAAGCGACGGGGTGGTGGGGGGCGGGGGGGGGGGAGCCCACCCAATTGCAAATTGTTCTACCTTCATTCCTCGCTTGCTTCTTTCTTCATTGCTTCCTTCCTTCCTTCCTTCCGTTCTTCTTTCCTTCCTGCCTTCCTTCCTTCCTTCTGCTTCCTTCCTTCCGTCCTTCCTTCCTTGTTTCCTTGCTTTTTACTAGTGTAATTTTTTGGATCCTAGTTTAAATTCTCTTTTGATCCTAATTCAGTGTTTTTTATCCAAATTCAATTATTTCTTGATCCCTATCCCCTCTGGTCGGGCCTCCTGTCTGTCTCTCTGCGACACCTCCATCTGTTTCTTCTGCTGCTGCAGCATCTCCTGGTGACAAACCAAAATGGAATGCACCCTCAAGTCGCAAACCGAGTGGAATGCACCCCCGAGTCACACAAGCCAGGGATCTGAAAGCTGAAACCAGCTAAGGCAGCTCCACCCTCACCAAGTCATGATCAACACCACATGTGTGTGTGTGCGCGCGCCCGTGTGCTCAATAGTTCTGTCGCTTCGAACAACCGCAGCACTCCGCTCCTAAGATCAGAGATGTTAGACTGCTCCTAGCGGCTCCATCTCCAGTTTCGGTCTTCACAACCACACTAAGGCTTGTATGCCTCTGGCTGCCTCGTGTGTAGTATGCAATCTCAATTCTGGCTCGCATCCGTGACAACAGTTGAAGCCAATCGTTTTCACCCACAACGCGCAGACACACACAAACACACACACAACAAGAAGAGTGCTCTACGTTCCTGTAGCAAAGGCACCTGCCACAAAATTCTGAACAGTCTAACGCGTAGTTGCCTTGCTGGCATGCCTGAGTCATAGAACGTGTTGCAAGGAGATGGAGCTTCTAGTCCCACTTCCCGAAGCAACACTTGTCAAAGAAGGCTACCTCTTCCTGTCTTTGCCGACGTCCTCAGCATGCACATACACAGTTACACAAAGGAGTCCGATGGAGTCCGATCCTGTCGAACCTGCTGTGCTGCTGCGCCATTCCTACAGCTGAGGTCCAGGCTAACCTCGAGCTCAGCTTCCTTCCTGGCCAACCAGTCGCGTATGCGAGCCTCGAGAAATAATCAGGTGCCACACAACTTGCTACAGAGCAACCGGCCTGCTTCATTTGGCGGGCTCGTACATCACGACCTGATTGCAGCTCGTCGGCCTCCATTTCGAAGTCTCGAGATGTCTCGAGCACATGTGACCCGGTCAAGACAAGAAGCATGGCATCGCACTGATCTGTCCGAACCGGGAAAAGCACTTCCAGAACTACAATCGTCACAAATGCAACACTGCGGAGATGGTTTTACGGCGCACATCACGAAGTCTCTTTGAGCAAGACATTGACAGTAGCATTGGCATTGCCAAAACTTGTGCGTTGTACAAGGAGGTCGTCGTCAACGAAAGCGACCTATGGGAAACTCCACACTCACTCCTCAGCACAATCAACAGCGCAACATGACAGACTGGCCTCGAAGACTCCAGCACCCGGCGGTAGCGGGAGGTTCAACGCTGGCACTGTCAGCTGCAGTCCAGCCACTTCCTCCAGGCGGGTGGTGCTGTAGCGAAAGACGAGCTCGACGAGAAATGAGTCGTCCATCGGAGTTACAATCCTCCACGTGCAGTTGACTTCCTGGGAAACCTTGCTACCCAGAGGAGACAAAAAGTCTATCTTGTTTCTAGCGAAGCTTGCAGTCAGAAATGACTGTCCCACTCGGTCTGTCTGCCAACCCAGCGGCAAGGTGCTGAGAGAGGTTAAGTCTGGGGAAGACGTATAAACTAGCTTCCAGCGGCCTCTGAGCAAGTCTCGTCGCATGCTTATATCTGGCGCAGCCCTGAAGTCTAGAGCCAAGGTATCGACGAGCTCCCCTGCCCTCTTGCGATCCGCAAGGCTTGCGCTAAATCTATTGCCCGCGGCTGCGAGGCACAGCAATTCACGCTTGCAACTCTGCACAGCATCTGTGTCCTCTGCAGGTCGTGCACTTCTCCGGAAGGATTTGCATCGCGACCGGGCAGGCGTAGAGCGTGCGAGAAGAATGGCAGCAGGAGCCAAGCAACTTCTGAGTCTCGCAGCCCTGCTCGCGCTCGTGACGTGCCCCGGATGCAAGCGGGCGGGCCCAGGCCCTTGCCGAAGTCGAGCTCGAGCAGAGCTTGCGTGCACAACCCACGCTGGGTCCCCCAGCTCCATGGCGAGGCTACAGCCCCTGAATCAGCCAAGCTGATTGCGGTCACAACTGGCCAGAACAAACCAGCAAAGGCATGAGACAAAGATAGTGAGAGGTTGAGAGTGAGAGAGAGAGAGAGGAGAGGAGAGGAGAGGAGAGGAGAGGAGAGGAAAGGAGGGAGAAAGTCAGAGAGTCAGAGAGTACCTTTGCCAACACAGAGCACAGCGATGATGTAAAAGCAACTGCAGGTCCTAAATCATAGCAACGCATGCACGTAGGGCTTTTAACGTGCTTCGATGAACATGTTCCCCGTAACTTGAAGCCCTGCTTCACGGAGCCATGAAACGACTCCCTCGCTGTCCAACTCACATCCTTCGTAGGTTGCTTCAGAATCGTGGCGAGAACTGCCAAACTGGGACTCAAGCGTCGAAGCCAGGGACAGCAGCCGCTCCACCAGCCACTCCGCCTTCGCGGAGCGTGTCGGGAAGGCCTCGGAGGCGGCCTCCGCCGGGTTGGAAACCTCGCTCCGCAGCGGCTCCCTGAGGAGCTCCTCCTCCGGCTCCGGCGGAAATTCCCAAGGCAGAGACCGCAGAAAGCGAACATCTGTGATGGCACCCAAACGGTACAGCGACTCGAGGATGCTTTCGTCCAGGGGCATCAGCTCTTGCAAGACTTCGTTGGGACGGCCGAAAACAACCGCTTCAAGAAAGAGGCCATCCTCCCTTCGTCTGACGGAGGCGATTCCAGCCAGAAAGCCGAGTCGCCCTTCTGCACGTAGTGAGACGGTGGCGCAGCTGGCAGTTGCCGAGCTCAAGTTGGAACGGTACAATGCTTTGGGTCCAGGCTTCAGCTGCAGTCTGATCGAGGCTGCGCCGGCCTCTTTGGTTAGCCTTGTTGAATATCCCACAACAAGGGCAGGCACGGCGCTGCCCATGGCCGCAGCAGCGGCGGCACGTGCGGCCTCCACAGACACCCGCAAAGGGAAGCTGTGGCTTGCCCTCCCCGTCGGGCAGAGCACCGGGACCGAGTTGTCAGACGAGGACGTGATGACGCCACCCATGGATAGCAAGTCTTCAACAAATCTTCGAGATCTGAGCACATTAACGTTCTTTAACTCGCCACAGAAGAGAAAGGCAACTCCTACATTTCTTCAGGCGCATTGATGGAGAATCCATGCTGCAGAAACTTGAGCGGTCGCGGCAGCAGGCAACAAGACTCAATGATGCTAGAGCGTGGGTCTGCACACAAGCGCCATTTGCTCAGAGGGGGTCCCTAAGCGTTATGCCTGCGTGACAGCGGTGGGCCGAGCGGCAGGCCGACGCCTGGACACAGTGGAATCCAATCTGTTCCCGCAAATGCTTAGCTGAGAGCCACGATCCTCGCGCTCGCAGAACGCTGCATGAGCAGCACATCGCTGGGTCTCCTGCGACTCAGCGGACAAAGTTCTGCAGTTCGTCTGAGTAGGACACCATGTCTTAGCAAAACTAGCTGCATCGCGGTCCTCCCCTGTCTTCGAAGAAGAGGCGGCTCCGCCACGGAGCACATGCAATTGAAGCAGGTCGAATCGACCTTCGGCAACAGCAGATACACTTGCAGTCCGTGCACGGCAAGGTTGAGGCTGCCGCAGTGCAGTCGCATGTACCGCATGCCACCTGTCCTGCATGCAGCAACTGAAAGATATAGAGTACATCGTTCACGTGCACAGCCATTGGTCCTTCGGGCACGTAATGAGCAAGACCCTGACATGCCATGGCGAGGAAACGACATGAATGCAGAGATATACCAGAGGTAATGCACTGGCCTTGGTTGACCCACCCAGGCTAGTAGCTGAAGTCTGACTACTGCGTGCAGACCTCGGAAAGACTTTCTCTTGCTGGAACGTTCAGGCAAGGTAAGCAAGTCTGGACAAATGAGCTCACGCGTGACGTTCAACTGCTCGGATAATTAGGATGCAGAAACAACAGCAACCCTGGGCAGCTGCCATGGTCGTCGTGATCGGCACGAATCATATGGTGCCTGAGAAGCTTTTCTCAGATATAGTCAAACATCTAACACTCTGTCCTCCTACAAAAGTGTGGCACAGCCGCAAGTAGCTCTGAGCAACCCCCGAGGTCGCAGCACCTGGCGCGCATAGGCGAGGTCCCACTCCTAGCATGATCAAGATGTAAGGACTGTTAGTAGAAGCCGAAAGTTCCGTCCTCGCGACACCTTGTTTGCTGAAGCAGGCCTGCACTGCCATGAAGATGGCACAAGCGTGGTAGAGAAGAACCCATGTGCTGCGCCTCGAAGCCACCCCAGGTGGACCCCCAACCCGAAACGCCGAGGAGGGCCTGCACGCAGCCGTCTCTTTGCCGCTGCCACTGCCAAGACCATGTTTCGAACCGCTGCATCTCGCTCCGCCCGGGGGCCTTGCTTCCCGTTGCCAGCAGATTATGTCTTCTTGCTGTAGATACGTGTCGGCTCTGCTCGGAACAATGCGTGGGCGATGGATTCTGTTCAGTGCGACGGATGACCATTAGTGGAGCAAGGTAAATCTACTGCATTCTCCCTACTGCATTCCCTTGGTTTAGATGCGTTGTTGCCTGAATATGCAGTGTCGCCTCGTGGGCTCCGGAGTTTCGGCTGCTCGTTCGCTGCGTTTGTCCTGGCGGCTGCTGCTGCTGCTGCTGCTGCAGCTCTAGAACTTCCTCTCGTACTGCAGCTTCGCAGCTGCTCTCATCTCTCTTTTTTTCGGCTGTCGCGTTTGCAGGACATAAGTTGCAGAGTCATGCTCATCCATCTAGCACGGTTCCCTGTCCCAGCCATGGACAACTGCGCCAACCAAGCATTGCTCACTCGTGTAAGCTTCATGCCACCTAAACTCACACGCTGGCGCACCGAGACTGGCTGACACAGCCGGCAACCGGCGTAGATGGCCTGGCAGTGGCATGGATCAGCAATGGAAACATAACTACATTCGCACACCCACGATGCTACGTACTTGCAAGACAAGTTCAATCGGGCCTTCGGGCTTCGACATTCTCCAATTGACCTCATGTGCTCTTTCACCCTGACACTCTGACATGTTCTGCCACTTTCGCAACCTAGGCATTTCCGTGACTTGGGGGTCCTAGATGATCTGATGATACTGTGTCGGAAACAGCTCACAGATTTGCTGAACATGAGCGAGCGGCCATCGAACGAACTTTCGGCCAAGCTCTCTCCCAGGAAGGCATCGCTGCCCATTGCGCCCAGGGTTGCACGATACTGTCGAACTGGCCGGGTCAACCACCGCCGCTTTTCCAAGGACCCAGTGTTGTCGTAGAGGCTCCTGCAGACTGGTTTGCAGGGCAAGAGCTACATGGCTACACTCAAAAACATGCGCTGCTACCACAACCGACTCCTGATAGCCCGGACCAAATGCTGTGAAAGGCCAAGCTCATGCAGCGACGGACATTGCCGTGGCGAGAACATGTCGCCCTCCAGATCACAGGCATGCGGAGCACCATCCGTTTCTGGTGCCATGGCTCCCGGGGACATCTTGTCAACACGGCTAGCAACTGCACACTGCACGTAACGATTGGTACCAGCCCTCTCTGAAGAAATGAAACCCCAAAAAACATGTCGTCGTGTGTCAAAAACCAAGTCTACAGCCTAGGACTACGGACACTTCCGAAACATGCGGAGTCTGACGAGACTGCTACATACAAGCTGGGCACAGGAAGCGCTGTGCAAATCATTCCCCCTACTTAAGAGGCGGTGAAATAGGGCTGGCCCTATTTCAGGAGGGGTCGTTTACTGTGTGGGGGGGGGGGGTAACCACTCTAAAAGGGCCACTTCCGCTCATCACTCTGTGTAACGTGTCTGTGTCGCTTCTGTCCCTTATTCTTGTCTGATTGTCTATGAAAGTTCCGAAGCCAGGGCTTTGAGATGCACGTTTTGAGCGTTCTGTTGCTTGCAAGAATGAGAGTTCGAAAGCCAGGGCTTTGAGATGTACGTTTTGAGCTTTTTGTTGGTTGCAAGAATGAAAGTTCGAAAGCCGGGGCTTTGAGATGTACGTTTTGAGCATTTTGTTGGTTGCAAGAATGAGAGTTCGAAAGCCAGGGCTTTGAGATGTGCGTTTTGAGCTTTTTGTTGGTTGCAAGAATGAAAGTTCGAAAGCCAAGGCTTTGATATGTACGTTTTGAGCCTTTTGTCGGCTGCAAGAATGAGAGTTCGAAAGCCAGGGCTTTGAGATGTGAGTTTTGAGCTTTTTGTTGGTTACAAGAATGAGAGTTCGAAAGCCAGGGCTTTGAGATGTACGTTTTGAGCTTCTTGTTGGTTGCAAGAATGAAAGTTCGAAAGCCGGGGCTTTGAGATGTACGTTTTGAGGATTTTGTTGGTTGCAATAATGAGAGTTCGAAAGGACACCACATGACACGGCTGTGTTTCTTCCCTCTCTTCATTCTTTCTCTCTCAGATCCCGAGGCAGACCGTACACTGATGAAAAAGATTAGGATGCAACTATATTATTCTTGGAAGTCCCAGGACCGGGCCCTCTATTATGTATTCATAAATTACGAAAGATACGGCTGCTTCTTCAGCGCCATTCTGGAGTTTTTTCTGGCTGCTTTTCAGCGCCATTGCATGGATCATGTATCAGCAGATGCACCAGATGCACCTACACGACAGCCGATTGTCGGCAATTTCTTCTAACCACATGATACCACGTCTTTGCTTTGCTTTGCTCAGGGCATGGGGCGGGGAGCAGTCCTCCCGCCCCGCGCAAAGCGCTGCCCCATCCATCATTTTGAGGGATGGGCTTGGCTGCACAAGAACTGGCATTCCCCTGTTGGGATACGGCCCCCGCGATAGGGTCCCTCTCTTCAGAAGTAAGGGGTGTGCCCCTAGTTAATGATACCACGTCTCTCTCTCTCTCTCTCAAGAAAAATTTGCCCCCTTTCTAACCCCCCCAAGACACCCCGAAAACATGATTCCCAGCCTTAATTTTTTTCGATGTGGGCCAGAATAGGTGGGGCCCCCACCCCAAGCCCTATTATTAAGGAGGGGGAATGCAAACCCATTCGTCCGAAAAAATGTTCGCGTCGAGAACGGAAACAATCGCACATGTTGCTTCGTTTCGGGCATTCTTGGAGCTAGCTGGAACTTGCTTGGGTTAGGACAATGAAAACAACACAGGACGAGACAACGTGCAAATAGAAACCATATTGTGTCTGCGACTTGTAAACCTTGGTACATGCAATTGTGTCCCATGCGAATGCAATAAATGCGGGTGGATTTTTTTTGGGGTCTTTTTTTTTGGGGGGGGGGGTCTTTTTTTTTTTTGCTTTTCCTTGGTTTTTCCTGGGAAAACACCATTTTCCTTGGTTTTTCCTGGGAAAACACCAGTTTCCTCACGTTTTGGACGGATTTGGTGTGATTTTCCTTGGTTTTCGTACGAAAAAACATAGTCTTGTCCTTGATTTTCCCTCGGGAAAACACTGTTTTTCTTACATTTTGGACGGATTTGGTGTGATTCCTCTTGGTTTTCCGCGGGAAGACCTACATTAACTTGTGTAAAACGTACGTTATCTTAGGTTTTTGTCGGGACAACGTCTTTTTTACCATCGTGCACGGACTGCGTGTGATTGTCTTTGGTTTTCCCAAGAAAAACCTACAATACTTCGAGCGAANGGACAACGTCTTTTTTACCATCGTGCACGGACTGCGTGTGATTGTCTTTGGTTTTCCCAAGAAAAACCTACAATACTTCGAGCGAAGAGTACGTCACCTTGCGTTTTTCCAGGGAATAAGCCGTTTGCCGTACATCTTGGACTTTGCTTCTTTTGCTTGGTTTGACCCAAGAGAAACACTATTCAGCTTGCATCTTGGACGGATTTGGTGTGATTTTCCCGAAAGCATCGCGAAGGGTTCTTCCGTGCGGAGCCCCGCAGAGAAGATACATAGGGTGAAGTACATAGAGTGAAGTGATGCACTTGACTCTATGTGACTCTAGTGTGACTCTANATCGCGAAGGGTTCTTCCGTGCGGAGCCCCGCAGAGAAGATACATAGGGTGAAGTACATAGAGTGAAGTGATGCACTTGACTCTATGTGACTCTAGTGTGACTCTAGTACTCTGTGACTTTGTGACTCTGTGACTCCATGACTCTATGCCTCTATGACTCTATGACTCTATGACTCTATGACTCTATGACTCTGACTCTATGACTCTATGACTCTATGACTCTGTAGACTCTATGACTCTATGACTCTATGACTCTGTAGACTCTATGACTCTACTCTATTATGATGAAGTCCGGCAGGGTTGTGCCATTCACCCAAGATGCCACTGATTCTTCATGCTTTCGAGCGACCAGCTCAAAAATGTCCCGGCGCGGAACCACGGTATGGTTGGCCTCAGGCGTCGAGAGAAGCATGCTCACAATCTCGCAGTAGTCGGAAAGGGCAGTCCTGCAACTGGGACGAATCTGGATGTAGCCCAAAAACCCAGTGGGCGCACATCTGCCCGCGCTCCGGATTGCAGAAGCCGCACACAAAGCCGGAGACTGCACGACAAGTCTGTTGCACTTTACCTCGCGTTCGTGCCTGAAGAGTTGCAAGCGAATGTGAAGGTTGCGATGTCTCACTTTGCCTCGTTCGTGCGCTCCCGACCACGCGAATCCCTATGCCACCCCGGCTGTAAAAGAAAGATTAAAATACCGAGATGGAGTTTGAGTGTAGTAGAGTGTTAATAGTAGAGATATAGAGTCATTAGAGTCTATAGCCACCCACCTACGGACGTCGAGATCCGCTTCTCAACTCCTGCAATGCCGCAGAGGCGATGGGTGGAGCAGACTTGGCATGCGTCTTTGCGCTGGAGATGCCAGAGACGCTCTTACTGATGCATCCGAGCGCGCCTCCGCTCAACGAGGGTTGGAATATCATATTGAGTACCCTGCTGCGCTTCCAACTGGTTGTCTTTCGTCGTCTTGGTTTGGATGGCCTCAATGTGGATCATTACTTCGAGGCTCCCGCGAGCTCCCCCCGATTGCCGTTGCCGCTTGCCTGGAGTCGGCTGTAGTGGACGCTTGTTGCGCGCGGCCTCGGTCAACCAGAAAGACAGCCAGGGCCATGTATGCGATGCGGCACAAGTGGCCTCTCCCGTCTTTTGGAGGCCCGCGCGGACTCCAACCCGCCTACCGGCTTCTCTCCGCTGCTGATGGCTGTGGCTCATTGGCAATATCCACCTTGTCACTCTTTTGCTCTGTTACCGCGCTGCCCTGCAATGGTTTGGAATCCAGTGGGCTTCTCTAGCCGCCTTATTGGTTGTTACGATCCTGCCTGTCCGGCTAAGAGCTGGGCTTGGAGACATCTCCGCACTGACACTGCCCCTTCATCGCGTGGCGGATGATGTACAAGTGGTTGCTATGCCTCCGGAGAACATGTGCCAGTGGCACCGGGCCCTCAAGTCCTTCTTTCACGCAAGAGTGCGGAATGGCAGCGCAGCAACTGGAGCGCCTGCCGGCTGACGGTGCGGACTTGGGTCGGCGGTGTGGACTGTCCGGGATGACGGATGGTTTGGACGAGCACCTCTTGGATGTGGGCCATTCGGCGGGCACTGGTGCGCTGCGGTCTTACTCCACGCACGCATGTCGTCCAATACTGTGGTGGGCACCAACCTGCGGCCGCAGCATCACGGATGGGCGCTCTAGCCATCCTCCTCGAGTGGAAGGCCGAGGTCGCCTCCTGCTGCTGCTCATCTTCCTGCACCGCTGCCTCCTTTCAGCTGCTACTGTTATCGCTCTTTCCAACGTTGCTCACCGAGCTACTCCCGGAAGAATGCAGATTTCAGGAATCACCGCCTCATGACAGACCAAGCAAGGGGAGCCGTGCCATAAGCCCCTCGCCAGCTCAGCAATCATCTCGGTTTTTGGCGACCGCGATCCGCTCTGCATCCTACCCTGCCATGAAGGCTCGGCAACACTCCGCGATTCTTTCTGTTCGGTGGTATTGAATTGGCATTGCGATGATAATTTTGATGATTTGGAGACGAGCATCCGCGTTTTTGAGTTCGGACTGCAACAACTGCGCATTCAAGTCTTCTTACAGCTTCGACGCGCTGGTGCTCTTCGCGAACCACACTCCGCAACGGACATTGATTGGAGTCAGTGTTGAGAGAATCGTGCTGTTTGAACTGGCTAGTACCATTGCTTTCTTGTGTTTTTTGTCACCTCATGGAAAATGATTGCTTTATGTTTGATTGCGCTTGTCTGTCCGACTTGTTTTGTTTCTTGATTCCAGTGGTGTGCTGCATTGTTTTTCTTGCACATGCTGCGCATTGGTTGAGAAGTCGTGTTCTTGGCAACTCACAGCAGGTGAGCCGGCTCCAAGCGCGTTGTTGTGCCGGGTCGTGTCTTGGTTCACTGGCATTGCGCGACCATCGATGTATGTTGCAATTCGTAAGGTTGCTTCTGTTACCTTGCACCTTGCCCTTTAAGCCCCCTTTTAAGCCTCCTTTTCAGTCCCCCTTTCAAAAACCCTTTCCCTTCGTTCTTGGCTCCATGGGCCTTCTCGTCCGTTGTCTGTCGACTAGAACGGCGGCCGGAGTTTGTCTTTGGGCTCCCTGTTGCTTTGGGCGGCTCTGGGTGACGGCCCATTGTTCTGACCGGTCGCTTGAGGCGCCGTAGAATGCTAATGCTGGTTAAACCTGCACGGTGCAAGTTCTGAGTCTCCGTTTCACCTTTTTGCGAGCGATTTGCTTGCCGTAGTTTGTACTTTTGAGCTTCTTCTTGTTATCAGTTAATTGTGCGGTCACTGGGCCCAAACTCAATTGCAAGAACAGGAAAGTTCGAAAACTTTGCAAGGATCGCGTGTCGAATTTCGAAGCAGTAGACTTTGGCACTTTCAACTAGAAAACCTTCCAGCCGCAAATACCTCAAAAACCCAAACTCTTGCAAGAACAGAAAAGTTCGAAAAAATTGCGTAAACCCAATCCCCACAAATTGTGCAGGAAAACGAAACGCTCCGAGGAAAAGCTCTGTCTCGCACCTGATCTGCACAAACTACTGGGAGTGCATCTCAATCACAGTCTGATGAGTTTTGTAACACTTGAAGCAAAGCAGCATGTGATGCTGCAAAGTCCCGGTCCAAGCCGCCAGCCTCTTCAAAAACTGCCCTCCGCGCCTATAGAAGGCTTGGTCACTGTCTTGGATCCAGCATGTGAAATGCTCATCTTTTCAATCATCAGGCACCGACATGAAGCCGTTCTGAAACACCGCTGTGGCTGCTCCACGTTAACGTGTGGTAGCGCGGACAAGCAAAAGACCGATGTTTTTTCGCCGGGCAGTCCAGGCAGCCAGATCGTGGCTGTACCAAACATCTTTTATGTTTCTACGAGCTTGCTTGCGAATCTTAGCTGGATCCTCTTCGCCACGCTCAGCTCTTCCCAAAGTGGCTGGTTGGGATTAGAGGCAGCCTGCTCTAGCGCTTCTCCCTTAGACCGCAACCGCCTGTCCAGAATTGCTGTAATGTTGGGCATGCAGCTTGAGTGCGATGGACATGAACTGTAGAATCTTTTCCAGAGCGTCCTTGCAAGACTGGACGTTGCGTGCTGAATGAAAACCTGCTAGTGCGAATGTCTCGGGCTGGTGCTTCGGCACTTGTCGTGTAATTTTACCATCGTGTCGGCAATCTGCCGCTTGTACCGCTCGGTGGTCGACTTCATCCTCAGTTACCTTTTCTTTCTCACGTCTCACACGGAGTCTCACAGCAGCCCCTACCTTGCTGACAAGCCCTGTCGAATCATGTAGGCCCACGTAGCACAGCAGCCTCGGCGAACCGAATCTTCAGTAATGGCCTACACACCAATCGATTTGCAAGTGTGTTTTCACAAAGCCTAGTGAAGAGGAGTTCCGATGTTTGTTGACTACAATAAGTTCGACCTGCTTCACCAGGCGCATTGCTCACAGATCCAACACGGTTTTAAAGACTGCTTGAACGATACAGCACAATGATGAAGCCGTGTGCCTGTTTACTAGAAGAGCGAGGATGTTTGACAATTTCTTGGTTGCAGGGGCTTGAGAGTTTTCGTGCCGCCGCGAGCAATGATGACATTTTGAAAGAGTTAAGATGATGCTTTGATTTTATTGTTGCTGTTTGTTGGGCCGCAGCACAACGATTTTCGAATTTCCGTTGGATAAAGCTCTTGTAGTACTTCTACCGCAGGCCGGTGTTTCGATGCGTTCTGATGCGATCTAGTGTCAGACATCTCTTGACGGATGTTTGACAGTGTCGCAAGTACGGCTGTTTCCTGTTGCGTCCCGGTTTGAAATAATTCTCTCTGCTCGCATTTTTGGTTGTTGTGGCGGAAGTTGAGTAAACGTTGTGGGAGCTGTGGCTTTCCACGTGCTGTATTCGTAACGGCCGTAGCTGTAATTTTGAAACTTGAAAATGTAAGTCTAAAAGCCCGCAGGAAGCCCCAAGACCCGTCCGTCGTCGTTATCCTCGTTCCACCGCCACCGCCGCTGCTGCTGCTGTTTCTTCCGCGACCTTGTTCAGCTACTATGCAAAGCCATCTTTCCGAAGCGTTGTGCTCAATGTAACGTAGATGTTCGAACTTCCTTGCCATGGAAGGTCTTCAGGTTGGCCGCCTGCCTGCAACACCGGTGAGAGCAACCAGCTCGTCTTCCGGTTCATGCTCGGCATCGAGCCCGTGCGGCCTCAATAGGAGAAGAGATTTGTTCGCAGGCTCAGAAGGTGGAACACGCTCCCGCATTCCCACATGGCTTGTTGTAGCAGGTGTTGCGCAACTTGGACGAGCTGTGTCGAGGAAAGCGCGGTTGACGTCAAGGCAGAAACAGTGGCTACTTCAAACACGGCTCTCGTCAGTGGCATGTTTCGCTACTGGGCAAGATTGGACTCGCCGAGACCAGCTGCTGCAAATTGAAGAAAACATGCAGCAACTTTGGGAAGAACAGAAAGCTTACGAGATTGATGCGCCCGAAGACGCGAGCACTTCAACAGAAAAGTACTTTGTCACCTTTCCCTTCCCTTACATGAACGGAAAGCTTCACCTCGGCCATGCCTTTTCCATCACGAAGGCAGAGTTTGCAGTTCGCTTCCAGCGTCTCCAAGGAAAGCGAGCCCTCTTCCCCTTCGGCTTCCATTGTACCGGTATGCCGATTGCCGCAGCCGCATTGAAGCTGAAGGAATGTATTGCTCAGAGACAAGCAGGAAACAACGGAGAACAGGAGCCTGCTTTGCAAGCAAAATCAGCAGAAAGTGACAGTTCTGGCGAAGAAGCACCCGGCGTTTTCAAGGGCAAGAAGTCAAAAGCTGTGGCGAAAGCAGGTGGCTTGGATCAGTATGACATCATGCTTGCACTTGGCATCCCGGCTGAGGATATCCCGAAGTTTACGGATCCGAAGTACTGGCTGGAATTCTTTCCGCCTTTGGCAGTTAAGGACATGAAGAAGTTCGGGGCGGCAGTAGACTGGCGCCGCACGTTCATTACGACGGACCTGAACCCCTACTTTGATGCCTTTGTCCGGTGGCAATTCCTCAAACTCAAGGAGAAATACCTTGCAAATGGCAAGCGTCAGACGATCTTCTCCATCACAACTCAGCAGCCGTGTGCCGATCACGACCGGTCAGAGGGGGAAGGTGTCAACCCTCAAGAATACACTCTGATAAAACTGAGGGTCAAAGAATTGCCTGAAGATTGGACGTCGGTGCTTGGAGACGGCAAGGTCTTCTTGGTGGCAGCTACCTTGCGACCCGAAACCATGTATGGGCAGACAAACTGCTTCGTCTTGCCAGAAGGTGAGTATGGTTTCTTTCGTATGCATGGAGGAGACATTTTCGTCTGCAGCCAGCGCTCCGCACTTAACATGTGCTACCAGGACTTGGCGGAGAGTTCCGAGGACATGCAGCCGGTTTGCCTGATGACAAAGACTGGCGCAGACTTGGTTGGGCTTCCACTCGATGCCCCGTTATGCCAGTACCCTACAATTCACGTACTGCCGATGTTCACGATCTCCATGCAGAAGGGAACAGGTGTTGTTACCAGTGTCCCAGCTGAAGCACCGGACGATTTCGCCTGCCTCACGGACTGGAAGAAGCGCTCCAACTGGCGCGAGCAATATGGAGTCAAAGAAGAGTGGTGCCAGCCTTTCGATGTTGTCGACATCCTAACATTTCCAGATGCAGAAGAAGATGTGCCGTCAGCACCAGCTATTTGCGAAGCAATGAAGATTGAGTCCCACAGAGACAAGGACAAGCTGGCCGCTGCCAAGAAAGATGTTTATCAAAAGGGCTTCTATTCTGGAGTCATGAAGGTTGGCCCATATGCAGGACAGAAAGTAATTGACGTGAAAGCCAAGATCAAGCAAGACCTCATCGATGAAGGAGCTGCGGTACCGTACTTTGAGCCTGAGGCTAAAGTGGTTGCACGTTCTGGTGATGAATGTGTGGTGGCTCTGTGTGATCAGTGGTACTTGAAGTATAGCGATGAAGAGTGGACCAGCAGAGTTCGCAAGCATGTCTCAGAGAATTTCGAAATGTTCAGTGAGCCCGCAATGAATGCTCTCACGCATGCAGTCGGTTGGCTCGGCGATTGGGCATGCTCTCGGACATTCGGCTTGGGGACAAAGCTTCCTTGGGATGAGCAGTGGCTGATTGAAAGCCTCAGTGATTCAACAATTTACATGGCCTACTACACAGTGGCGCATCTCCTCGAGGGTCTGGACGGAGAAGAAAAGATCGAAGCCAGTGCTTTGACAGAGGATGTCTTCGACTACGTCTTCAACGTCAGCGAAACTCCTCCAGAGAGTTCGGGCATTTCCACCGAGGTGCTTGCGAAGATGAAGCGCGAGTTTCAATACTGGTATCCAGTCGATCTGAGATGCTCGGGCAAGGACTTGATTCAGAACCATTTGACAATGTCGCTTTTCAATCATGCCGCCGTGTGGCCAGAGGAGCGTTTCTGGCCAAAGGCATTCTATTGCAATGGTCACATCATGGTCGATTCCGAGAAGATGTCAAAATCCAAAGGAAATTTTCTGACATTGGAGGAGGCGATCAGCTCCTACTCCGCAGATGCAACCCGCATCGCGTGTGCAGACAGTGGTGATGGCCTGCAAGATGCCAACTTCTCCAGGGAGTCCTGTGGAAAGACCATCCTTCGATTGACCACGCTGCAGGCCTGGGCGGAGGATGCGGTCAGCAATTTGCCAAGCATGCGAACTGGAGAATTCACGTTTCTGGACGATATCTTCAGCAACGAAATCACGAAGAGTGTGGTGGCTGCTCATGAGGCATATTCAGGAATGCTTTTCAGCGACGCTTTGAGATCTGCCCTCTACGACATGGAGAATATGCGCTCTCAGTACAGCATTCTCACGAACGGCGATGTGCATGCAGATGTGATCAAGCGTCTTTTGGATTCCCAAACAATCATCCTGTCCCCGATTGCTCCGCATTTCTGTGAGCACCTGTGGCGAAATGTTCTCAGCAACAAGACCCTGGTCGTGCAAGAAGCATGGCCCACTCCAGAGACGGAGTACAATCCTTTCCTTTCGCGACAGTATGCCCTAATTCAGGGCACACTCCGCACCTTCCGCCTGCAATTGGAGAAGTTCAAGAGCCCCAAGAAGAAGAAAGGACAGCAAGCTCAGGGGCCCCCTCCCACCCCAAACAAAGCTATAGTCTTCGTGGCCAAAAGCTACAAGGATTGGCAGGTTGATGTGCTGAAGGCTTGCCGCGCGTGTGAGTGCATCGCAGACGTTTGCAAGTTGTGTCCATTCAGTGTATTATGTTTGCCAAGCCTGATCCGCACAGGTCCTGCAGACGGTCGAGCTCAATGCAGAGAATGAGCCTGTTGACAAAAACTTCATGGGACAAGTCCGCGCAGCAGAGACTATCAAAGACCTTCCCAAGCATGTGATGAAGCAAGTTATGCCATTTGCGTCGTTCGTCATGAAGCAGGTGGGCTTTGTAAAGCAAGTAGCTCGATGAGTAGGTCTACATCATGCTATGCTGCTATGTCCAGGAGGTCAAAGCGAGAGGGTCCGAGGCTCTGGAGTTGGAGTTGCCTTTCGACGAGGTGGGATGGGGGAGCGGCTCAGAGCAAAAGTCAGTGAACGGCGCTTTAGATCGCGATGCACTTGCAGGCAGCCATGCTGCGCGATCTCAGTGAGGCGAGAAGCTCAGAGAAGACACGAAGAGTGGCAAAAGTGTTTCTCGGCACAAGTGAGACTTATGGCCTGCAGGTGATAAAGGCGCAGTTGGGCATTGAGACGCTGGAGGTTGTGAGTGCTGCTGAAGAGCATCCTTTGGGCTACGACCAGCAGCGTGATGCTGCCGGACCAGCGAAGCCACAGATCGTTTTTCTAGCTGACCAGTTGGAAAGCGTTACAGCATGAGATAATGTGTAGTGGTGGGCAGCTTTTTGTGCAGTTCCGATTTTCAAGTTCAGCCCATACGATTTTCGACAGCACTGGGTGCAGAAACAGTGTGGGAAGAGATTGTGTGGAGAGTGCTTGATGATCCTTGGTTCGAGCTTTCTGTACAGCTTGCGGCGTCTCTGATGTTGAATTGGGACAGCACGGATGTCTCACTCACCATGTCGCCCGTTTGGCCAAGCTTCGTGGGAGCACGAGGGTGGAGAGGGCCAACCTGCTCTGCCCGTCCAGGCCTTGAGCCTCTTTTGCGTGCGTGCACAGATGGCAGATTCTGCACATCCTCAGCTTAGCCAAGTTGTTTCTGCAAGGTGACATAGCTGCGTGGCCGCAGCATGAGACCCAGCATGCAGGCAGAATGCACAGCCTCCACATGCTCTCTGCCTCAGGCTTCGCACAATGCGATGGCCGAAAGCTGCTCGAAGATTAGCGGCGCTCGCTGTGTCTGTCACGATCCATAGAGTGGTAGCCTCGGGCGACGTGGCATCAGTTTGTAGAGCGCTGCATTTGGCTTTGGTTCTGAGGTGGCGGCATCTGACGCAGAGAGCTGGCTGGTGAGGCCGTGCTGCAATCTGCAGCAGTGATGCGTGTTCTGCCATAGCATCCGCACCTGTCAGATGTTCCACGGACTGCAACGGGCGAAACCAATGCGAGGAGGTGTGGATTTCAGTTCCTTCTGGCCCCTGTAGTCAGACGTGGTGCTGCCGTGATGCTCAGCATTTGATTGATTGTGATTGTGCACGTGCAGCTATGGCTCCAGGCATGCAGGGGTGATTTCCCAGATCCTGCTACGCAGGATGCCGTTTCCTGCGACCGTCCCACGCAAAGCTCAGACCTCTCAGGCCTCACAGCTTGCAGGTCTGCGTAAGGACATTGATCGCTTTCTGGACCCCCAGAGCTCACAGCCTGTACCTGTGAATGCCGGGACTGCTTCTGTGGATGTGCCTGCTGGTGCATGCGTTGTGTCACAGGGCCAAAATTTCTCAGAGATCCAGAGGCTCTCCCAGAGCAACGAGGAGTTGCAGCGAGCTTTAGAAGGGGCTCGACAAGAAGTGAAAACGAAGTCGAAAACTATGTCTAGTCTCAACAGCACTCAGAGAAGCCAGCTGAGCAATGTCAAAAAGGAGTGCACCGAGCTGCGCGAAGATGGCAGAGCAAAGAAGAGGCGGATAAGTGAGATGGAGGATGAGATCCTGAAGCTGCAGCGTGAGCGGGACAAGCTTGCACATGACTTGCAAGAAGCCCAAGAGCGTTCACAGCGTGATCTACAAGCTGTGCAGACCGAAGCTGCGGAAGAATGCCGAAAGCAGGAACTCACAATCTCTCGGCTTGAGTCAAGGCTCGAGCAACTCGCCGAAGCAAGCAAGCCTAGCGCAAAAGACCATGAGCCTGCAGTTACCAGGATTTCAGAGCTGGAGCAAGAGGTCCTTGCGTTGCGGATGCTTCTGAAGGAATGGTGGCCAGAGAAAGAACTCGCTCTGGAACTGAAAACAAGGCATCTCCAGCTCGACGGCGAGCTTCAGCGGCTGCAAAGTGCTCAAAAAGATTTGCAAAGCGCAAGGGAGCAGATCAAGACCTTGGAGCAGAGCCAGGCTCAGCTGAGGGCTTCTTTGGAAGCACGTGACTCTTCCCTCAAAGAGCTCCGACACTCCGGCGCCGCCAATTCCCTCGCGAAGCAGGACCTCCTCGCTTTGGAGGAGCTCGTCTCGGAGATACTTCAGGCAGCCAACGAGTGTCGAATCGGTGGAAGCTTCCTGCCAACGGCCACGACAGCCCCGAACCTGCGACTTGCTTGGTCTTTCCTGCAGTCCCGCTTGGCTACCGAAAGCCAGAAGCGCCTGCAAGCTCAGCGCGAGCTGGATGCCACTGCAGAGAAGCAGAAAAGCATGCAAGTTGAGCTCAGCAAGCTTAGGGTGGAAGTGGCACGTTGCGAGGAGCTGAAGAAGCAGCTCCAGGACTCGCAGTCTGAAATCCAGTCTCTTCGAGAGGGATCGGCTGAAAGGACGGGGGAAGAATCGGAGCTGCAGAGGCAGCTAGCAGCAGTTGCAGCAAAGCAGCAGGCCATCGACTCCATCACAACCGAGGCAGAGTCCCTGCGCAGCCAGCTAAGTCAACTGATGGATGTGGAAGGCAAGGCTAGAAAGCTGGAGCGTGTAAATGCCGAACTCTGGGAAGCCAACAAGGAGCTTGAGAGTCGGGTCGAGAGATTGGAGAGTGCCAATGCTGAGGAAGCAGATTTTGACCCGCGAACAACGAAAGTCTTGCACCTTACGAGAGGTCCAGTGCAACAGGTTGATGCCCACGCTGGTGGCGCCAGTGGTGACTTGGAGCAGCAGCAGGCATCAAGACAGCTGGACCGGTTCAAGAAAGCCATGCGAAAATATGTGCAGGAATTCAGAGAGGGCATTTACCACCTCTTAGGATGGAAGGTGGAGATGAAGGGCGATGGAAGTTCAATGCGATGGCACCTAACTTCGAGGTATCATGAAGGCCAGGAGCTGGTTTTCCAGCTCCGACCTGCAAGCACTGGACATCCCGCTGAGTTCGACTTGCTGGGAACTGTTTGGGCAGAGCAGTTGCAGGGTGACCGCCAGGCAATGGCATACCTTGAGGTATACAGTTCTATTCCCGGCTTTCTGGCGCACGTCACCGTCGATCGTCTGGCCCAGCAGACTTTCACCCGATGAGCCCTTCGCGCATGGCACCCAAAAGAGTGCGCTTCTTGAGATTGCTACGGTGCGCATGAGCCCATGCCTGCTTTGTATCCTCGACATGTACTGACTGCCTGCCTTGTATCCTCGACATGTACTGACAGGTTTGTGCTGGAGAACAAGTTCAGCATCACGCCTGCCCGTATCAGGTGTCGTCCTCAGTCGGTAAGCTGACGGTTGTGGGTGGGAAGCAAGAGCATCATCGGGACAACTTGGTCTGGTGTTTGATGTGAGAATCATTGCACGGTTGTTACGGCAGCCATGTGAATAAGCATCTGTAAAAGAAGCATAGCCGTGGGTGCACCGAGTTCAGTGGAGGAAGCGAACCAAACACCGCACATGTTTCACCCATGCCATCAAACTCCTTGCAGCATGGTGTCCCAACCAGGGCGATGTATTCGTGAGGCAGACTGCTCCTCTGCCAACAGCTTCTGCCCTGACGGAGAGGAACCCAAGGAATGCAAGTGTGCTCGACTTGTTCTTGTCAGATCTACAGCCGGTCAGACCACTGGCTGGCTTGCCAGGTTCTCAGACTGGTCTGATTGGGAGGCCCCCGTTGCATGCACTGGACTGTGTACCAGGACCACCACCATATGAAAGCTTTGAGCAGCAAGTCGGAGCAGCGGAGAGACCGCGCTACATGCAGGAAGCGAAGTATTCTACAACACAACAGCTGTGGTGGAGCTGCTTGCGAGTGCGGCTCACAGTGAAAAGTGGCATATCTCAGAACATAGCACATGGTTTGTCCCAAGAGCCAAGCGCCTTGTCTCGCAGGGGTCCGCTTCAAGACTCCCAATACTGCCTCGACTCCTGCCCGCAGACTCCAGAGGCAGGAGTGCTTGGAGAAGCATTGCTTGTTTGTGGTTCTCGTGGCACAGGACTGTGCGCTCAGTGCCTGGGGAGAATGGAGTGCTTGCAGCCTCAACGTCACGAATCAGAGGCTGCCATTTCCCTTTGCAGCACAGCCGCTGTACCGCATCGTAGTTGTGCAACCCGACAGCTTACATGAAGCCCTGTCACAGGGAGCGAAACCGAAGCGTGGTGGTTCTTCCTGCGCGGTGCTTGTGGGTTGTGGAAGTTGTGGGACTCTGGTTCACTGCTTCAGCAGACCTCCGTAGCTGCACAATGTTGACAAACTGAGTTTTCGCAGGCATCGGTGCAAATCAAAGATGTATTTCTCACTCCTGACCTAGGCACGAGGTGGCGCCGAGTGTCTTGGTGCCCTTCTAGAGACAGAGGCATCGGCGTTGCTTGATCAAGCATCTTTGCACATGGTCTCGCTGCAGCTTGTGCTATGTGACTTCTGCGGTTTTCTGAGATTAGTCTCGGCATCTCGCGCGCGCGCACCAGTGCTTCTCTGTGTATAGTCTTGGCAGGACTGCGGCTCAGCGGATACTGAGAGTGGCGACTGCGTGCTTTCCATGTCGGCGCCCTAGCACAGGCACGCATGTCTTCCGACTGTCTCGGCTTCGCTGCTGGCAGGTGGATGGACTGGAGCCCATGTAAGGCGTGCTCAGCTCAGAGATGTGAGCGCTTCGACTATTCGAGATCCGAGCTCGAAGGCTTGGACTGAGTAGCCGCTTTGTCGTAGTCGTAGATAAATGTTCGAGATATTGCAAAAGGTCGCCGTTGCTTCCCGGCGAACTGTCATCGGAACAACGAAGAACTCTTATAGTGGAACGTATGTTTGAATGCCTTCGTCTCGGAAATCAAGATATGGAGTCAGTCCCGCCAAGTTCTGAAACCACAGCTTTCCTGAGATCCCGGCTCCGGAACAGGAGCCCTGAGCCTGCTGACACTGAGGTGTGAAGACAAGCAGCGAGGTCGCCTCCGAACAATTCTTCATCATGCGGCGGAGCTTGGAGACGCGCTCTTTTGCGAGCGCAGCAAGAGCGAAGCCAAGCTTACTAAGGCCAAGCATGGTGGGAGGCCATCTCGTGATGCAGTTACGTCAGAGCGAAAGTTGTAGTGGTGTTCTTGCGTGAAGGCCCTGTGAAGATACACTTAGCGAGACATCTGCATGCGCTGACCCCGGCAGTGCGGGAGCGATATGGACATGGATGTGTCAAGCAGGGCAACAGCTTGTAAAAAGCTCCATCCTGTTGGTTTCTGTGACTCGTGATGAGGTCCCTGCTCAAACACAGAAGTGCCGGGTGACTGTGTGTTGGAAGACTGGCAGCGACCCAAGCTCCGATCAGTCCTGATGTTTCTTGTTCATCATCTCTTCTTGCATGTCGACCCTCCCAGCCAGGACTGACTGGAGTGTTTGCGACGACACCGTTGACCGCGAACGGCGGCGGACACGCGTCGAACTCGGTATCCCCAAGGTCCAAGGACTCAAAACATCCCGAGGCAGCAGGCAAAGCACGGCACTGTGAGCATCCGCGCTGGCTTCTGCAAACTTGTCGGAAAAGACTCCCAGTATTCATGGGCAGCAGTTCGGTGATGAAGAAGCCTTCCAAGTAATCAAGCGATGTCAAAGTAACATGTAGCGTGGTGGCGTCAATTCCTACAAAAGTTGTGGCGAGTGCATCCTAGCAAGAGACGGGCAGTTGTCGAGTGGACAATCCTGCACGGGTATCTTGGGCACGCCTCAGAAGCCAAAGCCATGCGATTGCTCTCGGTCTGAGATTGAGTCATAGCAGACAAACACCTGCGAGCTTGAACTCCTGACAATATTCCTTGTTAAGTTCCGGCGGGTCTGCTTTCATGAGCAGGCATGGTAAACCAGGGCCCTGCCAGGGCCACAACAAGCTCTACATGCAGTGCTGCTTGGAAATCCTTAAATTCTGAAAGGAAAGCTGGCAGAACCCAAGGCATGGACAGAGGTCCAGCAAACCTTGTGGCAAGAGCCTGCACCTAACAACCCAGCTACTCCGGAGCATACGCAGGGACGGACGTCAGAGCAGCAGACTTCTTTCCTGTCAAGACGCAGAACCAACTAATCGTCTCTGAAGCGCTTTCACCGAGGTCAGATCCAAGAAGCCACAGATTCGGGGGAGGCATCGGTAACTGTCGGAGAGTCCGTGCAAAACTTGGAGCTTGTACTTGCAATCCGCTTTTCAGCGTGGTTTCAGATTGATGCTTCGCCGCTTCGCTTGGTGCCAGGCATGCTCTGGGCCAGTTGTTGAGGTGTTGCCGTCTGGTGCTCGAGAACTTGGTGAAAAGATACGAGTAAGCTGGCTTCGCCATGCAGCCTTTGAGGTGTGACCCAGCATCCTCGTCAGAAACACCCGCCACCGACTGCGCGTTGGCTGACTGGCCGTGTCCTCGGCGCCAAAAACTGCGTTTGGAGTTGCGGTGTGTTTGGAGCACAGGTCGGACTGGCAGCTCTGTGACAAGTCCTGCGACGGAGGTCAGACTGTGAGGCCCTGGGTTTCGGCCCCCTATGACACCTAATATAACCTAGTGAGACCACCAGTCCTCTGCTGGGCTGCAGCCCTCGAGGACCCGCGAAATCGCAACTCCCGCTGCGTCTGGTGGTACTCCTTGCAGTGGCGGTTTAAAGGATCTCTCTGGAGCATGTGACGTTTCTCATGCCGCACCACTCTCTCGATTGCAGGAGACCGCGTCGTGCAACACCTTGTCTTGCAGTCTTTACCACCGGCCGTGTCGACCTTCGCAGTGGTGCTGCCGCTCAGAGCTCCGAACTTCGTGTTGAAAAAAACAAAAGCGTGTGCTATCAAAGGACCGAGTGGGGACCTTGCACTACGACTTGTGGCCCCGGCAGCTCTTCCCGCAGCCGCACCTTTGCGGAGGCGCGGCAGTTTCAGACGCTTCCTGGGAGATGTTACATGGGACTGTTGCTGCCGCTGCTGTTGCTGTTCTTCTTCTTCTTCTGCCACTGCTCTTGTTTTCCAGCATGCCCTCGTGTTCCCATGCAGTGTTTAGCTGCAATGTCTCTGTTGAGAGGTAAAGAATTATCGAGTGACGGGGTTAGACCAGAGAGCATGCGCAGGTTTGAAGACGAAGGCCAGGTGTTGCGGGACGGTTTAATTTAGGCAAGTTAACCTCGTGTCTGCCAATATCCACCAATCCTCGGTATATGTTGGTAGTCGTTCCGGCACAACTCGTGAGTGAAGCTTTGAGTCGTTCGTGGTATTTTTACACGTTGCAACTCCTGTTCTCGAACTGCTGCCAAGCCAAGCCGGTTGTCAGCGACACCGCCAAGCCGCGTTGCGTGGCGCTGCCGACTGGTTGCAATTTGTGCGAAAGCTGTCGGACATCGTCGATCAATATTTCAATGACATCCCGTTTTCTCCTCTTACTGACGATGGTGGTATGCTTATGCATCCGCTTGTACCAAAGTGCTGACCAGAACGGTTTCATCGTGGCCACGACTCAGGAAGGGCTTCCGGGTATGTTTCTCCTTGGAGCTACTGCTTGAACAATCTACATCAGAAAGAACTCTGCCCTGGATGAAAATATCCGCCTCCCCTGCTCTGACTTGATCGCCGCCTTGAACAGAGTACAAGTGCAGTACGCACGCAGACCACTGGCCACTGCAGACCGCGTGGTGCTCGCACCCAGAGCCAGATTTGCCTTCATGTACCATTACACGGATGCTGGTCAGAAGGTCTGAAGATGCTGCCGGGGTTCAAGTTTGAACGAGCAGCGTCGAGTGTCTGATCTCCTGAGCACTTTTTCAGCATGACAAGGAAAGAAAGAGATTGGTAGCAAGCTTCGAGTTGGCTCGCCACCTGCGGAAACCTGGTGACAGCAGGCAGACCTGGGTGGAGAACCTTGCTCGTTGACGCTGGCAGAGACTAGATCATGCGCAACGGACTCCACACAGGCCAGTGCTGAACGAGTCTGAGTTTCTCAATCATGTCTGGTCGTGGACGGGTAGCAATCGGTCTGGCTGACCTGGCACAGGCATGTGGGGTTCAGGATTGCATGATTGACGACTGGTCGGAGACTTAAAATGTTTGGACGCCGGTTGCAAGGACGGCTCACCGGAATGTTTCTGCAGGTCAGACTGGAAGTCTTGCACGAAGACGTGCAGTGGGGGGATCACTGAGTCACCTTCTTAGATTTCACAAGTTCCTGCGACTTTGTCCGACACAGCCGCCTTTGTCCCAGGCGCCATCGAAAGATCACGCAGCACGCTTCTATGGGAGGAAAGCCCTGTGATCTTGAGGAAGACCAGCTGGAGGAGGCTGGCACTGGGCCTTGCGAAGATTTCATAAGACAAAAGGTGGCCTGTGGACTTGGCGCAAGGTCAAAGCATGCGGTGAGGGTGCATGTGAAGTCAACGACGACTGTGAAAACGGCGAGTGGGGTGATTGGGAAGGTCCGTCCATTCAGACGTGTGCAGACACTGCTGTTGTACCTGTTTTGCAGATGTCTCTGTGAGTTTGCTTGTCCGGTTCTCTTTCATGAATCACAAGGCTGGACAGATTGCACAAAGACCTGCCGCGGCGGATTCCGCTTGTCACAACGAAGGCACCATGGTTGCTTGTAACAGGCACCAGGCGCCCAAAGTTGTTTAGCGACAACCCATGCCAAATGCATGTGATGTCTACTGCGCTGTTACAGGCTGACAGGATAGAACTGGTTGTCTCTTCTGTTGTTGATGCTACGTGAATGCTCGAAGACTCGCTTGCCAGGGTGGTGAAGGAGGCGAATTATTGTGGTACTCCAGCCCAAGGAGTTGCCACAAAGATCGAAAGGCCTTCATAGCACATAGCACCGGTGCAAAGAGCTGCCTCACTACGCGGTTCTCTTTTCATCTCGAGTGCATGTGTTGAAGTTGGTGCTGCTTGCTGATTTCTTTGTGAGTTAATGAATGCGCACCTCGAATTGAACCGATTTCTGTGGGCCAGTGTACGACACGGTTGCTGAGCCAGGATCGTGTAATATGATATAATGTACAGTCATGTAACGGAAAATCATGAAATGTCAACAAGTATAATGCAACACATTGTGATACAACGTAACTGAATAGGATACAGTGTAAGGTAGCATGGTTTCATTTAGTAGCATAAACGTTTGATTATGCTAACGGAATATAACAGAACATTATGCAGCATCGTGTAATGTAATTATTATGGAGTGTTTTATGTAACCTCTTGTAATATAGCATAATGTGCGTAATATAAGATGATGTGCCCTAACATAGTATATACAATAGTGAAATGAAACCTAATGCAACATCTGTTTAAATCTAGCATAAATATATTGTACCTCAATAGAATATGGAACCATTCAGATGATATCATATAAATCCAATATGCGAGAGTTTGATATAGCATAGTTTCGTATGACATAGCATAGTAGCGTTTAGTATAATCTAAACGAATATAACATATAATTTGATGTCACATTATATGAGGTTATTCGGCATAACAGAACAGAGAAAATGACATGGAAGAGCATGTAGCATAGTATAATACAATAGAGCGCGATATAAGGTATCTCTACATTTCTGTGTATGATTTTTTGTGTAAATACAAAATTTTCTGTATAAGTATTTATGAATTTATGTATGTGTCTGTATACACATAAATACATAAATAGTATATATATATATATGCACATATTATGTGCATGCATGCATGCATACACGTATTGTATCACAGTATGGACTGCATTTAACGTATGTACTGTATGTAATTTTGTACTGTACGTAATCTTCGCAATGTATGTAATGTATGTAACGCTTGTAATATATGTCATGTATGTAATGTATGTACTGTATGAAATGTATGGAATGTATGTAATGTATGTAGTGTATGTAGTGAAGGCATGGTATGTACTGCATGTGCTGCATGCATTGCAATCTAACATCGTATTGCCTGTTCGTGCAGTTGCAACGACGGAATCGTCTGCAGCGGGGCAGTGGACTGTGAGCTCACGGAATGGTTATGGCCCCATGGTAAGCGGACAGACCACCCCATAGTTATGCAACCTTCAGCGTGCCCAGGACCGAATGGTCCGTGTGCGACAAGCCCTGCACCGGGATGCAGGAACGAGCCCGTGGAATCAAGGCTCGGTTCGGATGCTTTGCCACGTGGCACCTGTGTCCTTGTGCTTGCTCCTTGCATTTAGTGAAGGTTCATCCAGAGAACGGTGGGGTGCCATGCGGCTCCGAGGGGCAGGCAAGAAATGAATGCGAACACCGATCGTGTTGGTGTTCCTCCTGGTAGTTCTGACATCATCAGCCGACGAGGCCACCAGCCTTTCGGAAATGGAGCATTGTCCTCCACAGCCAGGCCACCGCCATGCAGCCTGCAGATGATCTTGATATACCGGGCTGCAGCCTCTGCATTGTCAAGGCGAGACCTGCGTTGTTCCGGAGCCGGATGGATGCTCGATCGGTTCTGCCCTCAGAGGTCGGTCGTATCTTCGTAGGTTTGTAGCTTTGCCGTTATTGACACAAACTCTCCAAGGTGACTGGTCCGCTTGGTCCGAGTGTTCTGCGACCTGCGATGGCGGCCAAAAGTCCCGAAGTCGAGAGGCCGCTGCAGACTGCAGACATCTGCAGACTGTTGCTGTCAGGGGATCTGAATCTGGCGTCATGCGCTGGTGGCTGCAGGCTTCGGCAGGTGCCGATGGATCCTGGTATCCGTGCAAGGCCTTTTTCGCAGCGCAAAATCCCTGCATGGGTGTTTTTTAGCTACGCGCCGTCGGCGAGGGCGAGCTGAAGCAGACGAGTCCTTGTGCTACAGACGCTTGTGGCGACAAGGCAGGGATCACTCTCAGAGTCTCTCAGACGTCTCTCAGACGTGCAAGATGCGCTCTTGTTCCCGCCAGGAGGACTGCACGTATGAGGACTGGACAGACTGGGGACATTGCACCAAGCTGCATCCTTGGCACAGTCTCATTCATCATACTCACGCAGTTGTTGTTGACTGCATCATGTATCCAGCATTTCACTTGCTCATTGATGATGAGATGAGAAGAACAACCATGCTGATATGATTGGTCACAACCCCAGACTTGGCCAAAGCAGCCGTGATTCTCAGTTGAACTCGGTAGATGCCTCTTCGGCACAAAGCTTCACAGTCCTGTCTTGGCTTTGACTCCAACTTCCGCTCCAAGCAATGGCGTACAATGCTCCTTTCGCCACAGCCCCAGTGGTCTGCTCCTCAGTCGACGGAGGACAAGCAGTTTGCTGCTCTGTAGGAGGCAGAGGATCTTTTTCTGCATGATTCTCGCAGAACGAGAAAGAATGGAGCCTTGAGGCGGCGGTGCAAAGGCTCCAGACCTGCCCACCCAGGGGCGATGACCTTGTTGTAGTTTTGCTGGTAAACCCAGCTGTGCGCAGCAAGTCAGCAAGACACCAGTGGTCCCTTCCAGAATCGAAGTGCCGGATGCCGTGCGCTTAGTCCCATGATCCTCAATGCTTAAAATACCAAGCAAGCACTAGGGCTTGTAGCCTTACACCGGAGACCCGAGAGTGACAACCAAAATCAATAAACAAAAAATCAAAAAATACACATATATATATGTGTGTATATATATATACATATAGAGTATACCAATATGCTTTCTTGCCGCAGCTGCGGAAGAATGACGTTTGCATACATTACTTACATTAGTCTACGAGACGGGGGCTCTGCCCATTCCGAACTGTTCCAGTGGTGACGTCTTAAGCCGAGCCAGACCAGAATGGTTCGGAACAGAACGGCAGGAAACAGAAAGGCCGCGTAGAAGTGCCATGTTTCAAGCGATCTGCTTGCGCACCAATCACCAATCCAAGACGCGAGCAAGGATAACCCGCCTTGGTACCACGAGAAGTCGCATTGGAGAGTTTCTGACCGGTTTGGCAGGCTGGTGCTTTCTTGTAAACGCGTGTTCAGTTCATGGCACAAGCATCCGAAGCTGACAACTGCAGAACCTTGTCCGACATCATGCTCGATGGCGGAGGATATCATCAGGGGTACCTAAACTACAATAGTGACCGAGCTGCATGTTCGAAAGACAACTTGCAAGTCCAACGTCGGTATCTGCCATTGCTGTTGCAAAGATCGGTCCGAGGCGCGAAGGAAACTCCGGCAAGGATAGCACGACGCCTCTCACAGCAAAAGCCGGTGTCTCAAATGCAGCGACGCAGCTGACAATCCGGTGAGCGGGTGAAACATGAGGTTGGGCTTGACGGGTCGGTTCCAACTCGAGGAGAGATTGCAGAAAGCAAAAGTCGTTGAACGCTTTTTCGAGCCTAAAGCTGCAGGACTTTTCCCGCGGCAGCCTCGGATCGTCCGCCAGAGCTCTCTGCCTGCTCAGATCAAGCATGTCCTGGATCAAGGTCCCGCATCCAGGAGAGGCAGTCCACTGAGTCTTGAGGAGTCCCAGACTCCGCAGACACCGCAAACTCCGCCGCGAACTGCGCCCTCCGGAGCTGGAGCCCTGGAAAGTCTGGGTCATGTTAGGTCTAGGCAGCTTGCCTGTTCCAGAACATCGTCAGTGGCCTTGCAACTGCCGGCAGTGGTCACATATTGACTGAATCTTGTCGAGTTGCTAACGGCGGGTAAAGACAAATGATCGGAAATAACACCACATGTTTGAGGCACGCTCCATGAAGCTTTCGCACCATGCATCCTGCAGAAGTGCACCCTCCTTTCCGTCCCGGAAGTGCCCATACACATCCTGAGAGAGCAGCGTGAACATTTCTATGAGATATAGGACTTCGCACGCGACAGTATGCTTTGCAGCAAGCCCACAGCTAGTCCCGGACTAACCCTAAGAAGCCCAACTCCCCGGCCGGCGGATATCTTGGGCTCAGGTTGTGCAGCCTTTAGCAGCATCTGAAACTCTGCATCGTTGCTCGGAGAGAAGCTGTCCTGAGGCCTTCGCGTCGACGTCACGCTCCGTTTTGATCCTCGGATGCAAAGACATGCCGACTGTGACTTCGTGGCTCCTTCCGAGTCTCGGAGTCTGCAAGGCGAGCTTCGACGCCAGCGGGCTCCAAACAAGTGGAGGCCAGCGGGCAGGATTTTCGAGTTCGAGCTATGGAGTGGCAGTCAGGACTCCTTCCAGCGTGTCTTCCGTGACCGTGATCGGCGCCACATGGAGTGGAACCTGAAGGTCGAGCCGAGCAAAGCACCGAGCAAAGCTGCTTGGGAAGTCGGGGGCAGGCAGAGTACTCGAAGGTAGATGATGGTGGCCTGACGAGGTGGGGGCCACCTGAGATCAAAGAAGACTGCAGTTAGCCAAGTCAGAAGCCTTGCAGGGCAGTCGGCTTCGACCAGAGTGGGCCGGCTCACCCGTTCTCAGCCCTTTGGGACCCCGGGTGCTTCTCGGTCTCGTGTCGCCCTGTCTCGGTTCTTTTGTGCAGGGTTCACTTCCGTGAGGATGGTCCATCAACACACTGGGCCAGGCTGACAAGAGGGCCCGGTGCCAAGCAGGTGCTGCAGCACGTGCTCTCTGGACTCTCTTGTGGCAACTCAGGAACACTTTGCCCAGTTTTCGACCAATGACTGTACCTGGCATCTAGGATTGTGCGTCGCAGCGACAGTCGTGCGGATTACAAATGGCACTTTTGCCGTTTATGGTTACTGGCTTTATGAGAGGGAGCATCCTATGCAAATGCAGCCCTGCTCCCTCGTGACTTATAGTGCCTTCCGAAGGAAGGCCGAATGCTAGTTACTTAGTTGGCAGGGTGAATTGCCGGAGGTAAGTTTTCACCTTGGCATAGTAATCGATCGAAGATGCAACTGTACAGATCGTTGTGATGCAGCCTATGGTCTTGAAAAAGTTACATAGAGCTGCGTGAGCTCCACGGTTCCGGGGATTTGACCTGATGGGTTTGCAGCCTGAGGTGTGGTGGCCAGACATTTCGATCACGCTCCATTCAGTCACAGCCTGCGTGGAAGCCTTGGGTGTCTCCAAAGAGCATAGCAGAAGTCTCACCGTCCCACCCTGACGGAATGACAAGGTACGGCGGTGCCGAATGCCAAGCATCTGAAACCATGCAGACGAAAAGGCGCAAGTTTGAGTGCCATCACCTGGCTCGTATGATTGTACATGACTCCCAAGGTGCCCCAGAGAATGTGGACCACACCTGTACTGGTGCGTGTGGAGTGACTGGGCATCCTGGTCAGCCTGCACTGAGGCACTGAGCTGCATTGCAAGCTGCATAGATTTGTCGTGGCCTGCCTCTCAGCTCCGCTCGTCGGGAGGACTGCGGCGTTGGAATCCACTTCCGGAAGCGGTTGCTGACGATGACGGACAGGGCAACAGGGCAACCGAAAGCCAACCCCAACCCGACAAAGTCCGGAAGCTTCAAAGTTTGGAAGGACACCCAGCCAGCGAACCCCCTCGCAGTGGCATCCTCGGAGAAGGCCCGGCTGCTTTGACCGCGTCTGATGCAAGACGGCCGGCGAAATGAAAGAAGCCTTCAGGGGAGCTGCTCTGTGAAGCCTCGTCGTTTCATTGACACCACTGAAGACCGAAAGCCAACTTCCCTGCCGGAAAATGCTCTGAGGTTTCCAGATCATTCAGTAATCCATGATGTTCTTGCAGCATGTTGCTGTCGAGTTTTACTGTGTCTGGAGAGCTCCCACATCAACTTCCCGCAAACCGCCAGTGAGTGTTTGCAAGGACTGTGCTGGCGAATTGGTCGATATCGAGCAGCCAGCGCCTTGCAGCTATCGACTTGAAAGCAGCGTGATCTTCACAGCGCAAGGTGCCCGGATCTGCCCGAATGCGAGAGCTGCGTACCACAGGCTCAGTGGCCGACACGGAAAAAGTGCACAATGGAACACGGCTTCACTCGAGGATTGCGTCTTGGGCGAGTGGTCGGAGTGGAGTTCACCGCGCTGCGAGGCGGGCAATGTAGGTCTTACGGCAGACTATAGGATCGTGTGCAGTGTCTGTGCAAGCATCTGCAACGTCAGGGCATTTGCACTCGAAGTCGCGGAGTTGCCACTCCGAGCAACGAGTGTGGAAAGCCGTGCGAGGGGAAAGGGCCTCAGTACTTGCGGTCTGGGGTTTTGGGTTTAGGCCCTTAGGCCTCATCCCGAAGCCTCCATTCACTTGCACGTCTCTTAGCGTGTGCACACGCCGTGGCATGCAGACATGGACTGAGTGCCACGTGCACGTGCAGGCAGCAGGAGAAGTAACATCTCGCCTCAGAATCGGGAGGAGCACGCGCAAAGTATGCAGCTGCACAGCACACCTAGGACCTAGTCCAGCTGCAGCAAGCTTCTACAACAGGGGTGAGCTGAAGCGAGTTTCCAGGGGTGGGGTTCTGCCGCTCCGAGGTCTTTGAATGGCACGAAGCCTTGTCACGCGGACTGCCACAGCGAGGATCGGAGCTCGCGGAAGCCGAGCCTCGGAAGCCTCGCCGCAGGTCGCTAAAGTGCTATTTTGAGGACTGCCAACTGGGAACTTGGACCGCCTGGACCGGCTGCAGCTCCCTGCTGGACAACAAGTGCCCTCGCCGCTGCACCTGGAGCTGTGCCGTGGCTGTCTCCAATCTTCGCACAAAGCTCCATTGCGACTTGCTGCCAGGTATCGCGCGCGGCTGATCACCACTTCTGGAGCCTTCGGTGGCAAGGTCGGACGCGGCGTTAGGTTGATTTCCGCTGAAGCCATATGCACATCTTGCATGCGGAAGGTTTGCTCCCTCAGCTCACTCAATGAGACGTCATCGTGCCAAACAGGGCCAGGGTCTCACACGCTTTCCCGCATTCAAAAAGGCTTCCAGCGCGGCCTGTGGGCTCGAACCAAGGCCAGATGCACCAGTGAATTGCGTTCTGGCTGCATGGTCATCATGGGGACCTTGCTCAGAGACGCCATTGCCTCTGGCCCCTGCAAGCTGCACAGACTTCAAAATCCTCGAACTGCTCAGGTGCGGTGCTGGCCAGCAGTCTCGATCGAGATCGGTGGCAAGTCAGGCTGGGGATGCGATGTTCGTGGAGATGCACGCAAGTCTTGCATCGCATTGCGACTTGCTAGGCCTCGCGCGGTGGGCAGGCCTGCATCGGCAGTGCAGTGCTTACCTGCAGGTTTTTTGATGTCGGACCATTTCCTCGAGGTATCCGTGTGTTCAATCTGACAAGCCCCGAGGCTTGAGCGAGTTGCAGCGCTGCGAAGTTTCGCCGTCAGAAGCCCAGCGCTGGTCTTCCGGGGGGATGACGCCAGCCCTGTTCGCTTGTTGGAGGTGCCCAGCTGTTCCTGCCAATCTTGCAGATTGTCAGTGGGGTCCGTGGCCGGGGACTCGGCTCTTCTGACGGAAGCGGCAGCACATCCCTCAAGACGAGAGCTGAAGGTCCGTATGGCAAGACTGCCATGGTGGCCAGCAGGCCCGGGCCAGGCAGAGTCCGCAGGGTTCGCTTGTCTTCGTTCTGCAGAGCCCAGGTCAGGACTCGCGTGGTGGTTCATCCTGCCAGGGGCTCACCTTCGCCTCAGATTGTAACCCAATTGTCATTTTGCCAAGTTTGCTCTTTCTTTTTTAGCTCGGCCGTGATTGTCGCAGCGGGTGATTTTGGATGCCTGGCAACGAAGATCGAGGTCTCGAAAACTATGCACGTGACAGGTGAGAGACACGGTCCAGATTCGTGATTCCCTCGTTGTGCCTTCTACCTGATAAAGTTATTCGCCTGGTATCTGCTGGCTTTGTCTTTCCGAGATCGGATGTCCAGGAAACTAAGGCCAGCCTGTCCATAGCGTCCCCTTCTTTACGTCTGTGACTTCCCCTGCGGTCGACCTGCTGTCTGTTTCAGTTCCTAGACTTGGCGCAGAATCCCACAATTCGGTTTTCTGACTCCGCGTTGTTCACCGAGCTTCCGAGGCCCAAGCAGGCGGCGAAGCCTGCGAGGGCCCCGTGGAGGAGACGAAAAGCTGCGGCCAGGACCCACCCGGTGCCACATGTGCCACATGTGCCACGTGCTTCATTGGGACCGGGCGCCTTTTTCGCTTGTTTTTTCCAGGACCATGCAGGATCGCAAGACTGTGTGTTCTCCCTCTGGAATGAGCCGGAGACTCACGTAAAGCTTGTGTGGGAGCCCTTCGCCCTCTCGATTTTCTCAGGTGGAGCTTGTGCTCAAAGACATGCGGTGGAGGGCAGAGGCTTCACACCTCCGTGCGGCTGCGACAAGCATCAAGATCTGAAAACTGCCTGCCAGTTCGCGGTCGCGCGTGATTGACTCGCATGCTCGCGAAGGCACGTTTCCTGCCGGTAGTGAGTGTCGCAAGTTGCAGCCTTTCACTGCGTGCCTTGACGGTGTCGCAGATGGAGAACAGTGTGCTGGAACCCTCCTGGAAGTGAAGCCCTGCGCCATGGACCGCAATGCCTCTCATGCTGTGCAAGCTGTCTACAGTCGAACACATCTGCTGCCTGACGGCAGGACTCCTGCGCAGATGCTGCAGCCACTGCTGGGTTCTTATGATCTTAAAAGCATTCCCTAGCTGTTGAAAGCGGCCAAAATGGGCAAGAAGACATGCTTACCCACCAAGATGTGCACCTACACGGACTGGACAAGCTGGGGGACGTGTTCACGTTCTTGTGGAGGAGGCTACAAGGAGAAATTGCTTTCGTGCGCTCAGCTAGCATGGGTGAATCGTGCCTCTGCGCTTACAGCCTCGCAGGAAAGATCCCGGGATATCCGAGTTCCAGCCGTCACAGGAGACCCACTGGATGCGTGTCAATTGCACGACCTTGTCCCTAGGTCCTTAGGGAAGGTGGTGGTGTTTGTGCAGGTTTGAGTGGCTGCAGTGGCACGCTGAAAGAGGCTCCATTGTGGCAGGGGCAGGGCCATGTTTGCATGGGCATCCAATGATAAGTTGCCTCGCAGTCGATGCCGTGCTCGTCGACTCCGTGCCAAAATGCCGTGGACTGTATGTGGGCCGAGTGGGAGGAGTGGTCGGAGTGTGTAAAGGTCCGCATCTCAGGAATGCCAGGGGTGTGCTTTTTCAGATTTCGGCCCCGAGCATGGCCAGGCACCTTCCATCTGCGGCGTTGGATCCAAACGCTTGAACCTCAAAAAATCGAAGATGGCCTTGGTTCAACGGCATGGCTGCAGGCCGCAAGCGCAGCATCGCCGTGATGCCTGCGAACGGCGGGGCTCTCTGCGACCCCAGGCCGGGAGGGCCGGGAGGGCCGGGAGAGCGGAAAGTGGGAGCTTTTGGGCCCTGCGGAGCGCCGTCCGTCCGTCCGTCGCAGAGGCCCTTGGAGCAGGTGATGCCGGTGAGCAACTGCCAGGGGCAGGCGTCCAGCAGGGCAGCAGGGCAGCAGGGCGGGTGTCCGCAGGCGGGTGTGTCTGGCGGTGTCTGGCGCTGTTCGTCCTTTCGGCCAGGCTCCGTGCTGCATTGATGGCGTGTGGCAAGACTGGCAAGCCTGGGGGGCGTCGTCCCTGCATGCTTTCGCCATCTTGCGCCGCAGACATAAAGTCGCAAGACGTGGCATGCGGCTGCCAGGTGCAGTGCGCACCGCGGCACTGGAACCCGCAAGAGGGTGCGAATAGCCACGCAGGACGTTTGTGACACTTTTCAACTCTGTTCCCGATCGCTACCATAAGTTGGCATTTCTAAAAGGTGCGAAAGGCATCTCCAGCTGTGGTTCAAGACAGCAGCGCATGTCAGCTTGGCCACACACTGTCCTAGCTGTCCTAGCTCCTAATCGCCGACGGGTCTTCAGTGCAGTGCAGCTGCACAGGCTTGAAAGATGTAAGTGACAGTTTGCACTCGCTGTCGCCATGGTGGGTGGAAAGATTCGCAGCATGACCGAGCTGGAGCCACCAACGCCCGAGGATTGTGCATATTGACGAAGATTCGTCCCTGGCTGCCGTTCCATTCTCTGCTATGCGCAGGAGATTGATGCTTTCGTTGTTGAGAACCGCCGGTGGCTCTCAGATGAAGCAGAGGCGCTCGTCCGTTTGCAGACGCATCTGTGCCTGGCTGGCGAAGCGACTAAGCGACTCTGGCAGGGAATCTTGAGGGCTATGGATGGCCAGGATCAGCGACACGTGGAAGCCTCAATCGATCCTTTCTGCTGTGTCTGCTATGTCGTGCCAGGTGCTGCTGCATGTGGTAGGAAATGCCTAAGTTCTTGCAAGTTGTGGTAAGGTCCTCGTTGACGGCTCGATGTCCAACTGCAGAGATCCAGTGGCCATAGTGAAATCTCGTGCCTGGAATGGCCATTTGAAGGCGGGCTGCGTGTGGAGCACGTCCGAGTGTACCGTTGCTGGAGGCCGTTTCAGAGTTCCCTGTTTGAGTCCAGAAGCAGCAAGCCAAACTCCAGGAAGCAGAACACTAGGCCAATGGGCTCCATCCTTTGCAGGTTTGAGGTTCAGTATTCTTGTCGTGACGCTACTCGAGCTAGAGCCGCGAAGCTGGGCAAGATGGGGGGTATAAGAAGGAAGACAAGTCTGCTCGACATGGACAAAATGTCGAACTGTGGGTGCAAAGCGCTGTCGCGCGCTCGCTCTCTGCTCTCACTCTCTCTCTCTCTCTCTTTGTCTCTCTGTCTCTCTGTCTCTCTGTCTCTGTCTCTCTGTCTCTCTGTCTCTGTCTCTCTGTCTCTCTGTCTCTCTGTCTCTCTGTCTCTCTGTCTCTCTGTCTCTCTGTCTCTCTGTCTCTCTGTCTCTCTGTCTCTCTCTCTCTCTCGCCCCCATTCACGCACGTTGCTTTGTGTTTCAATTCCAAACTCGCCATGCGTTTCGTCGTATTCAACTCCAATGCCAGGTAAACACGATGTGTCCTGAGTCTGCCAGTGGCACACTTAGACTTGCAGGCACATATGGAGTGGATGGAAGAACGTCGAGATGCATCTGCACAGCAACTCGTTGATGATTTCGCCACTGCCAACGCGCAGTGGATCAACTCGGAAGCCGAAGACCTCTTGGCATCTTTGGACCCTGATCTCCTCTGGAAAGTTATCGACTTCGGATCGCTGCAATTCTGTCGCGATCCTGTCGCCATCATCCGGATAAGGATTAAGGACGCCGAGCGTGGCAAGGCACGGATGGTGAAGATCTTCTGCGTGTCGTATCCGGTGCCTTTGTAATTGATCTTGACGCGAAGGGTGGGAAAAGCGGCAAAAAGGGTGGCAAAGGCAGCAGGAGGGGTGAACCGAAGGCGAAGCGGAGACGGACTGACATGGAGGGCTCATGGGAAGCCTGGGAAGAGCCACCAGGACTGTCACAGACCTTGAGAGCCCACTCTTCAGCCCTAAACATGTCTTTCAGTCTTTCAGGTTCATCCTCGGCCCACGAGCAGGGGGCGCAGGCTGGACATGGCCAGGACCCAGATGAAAAGAAAGGGGCAGAGGAGAAGCACACGCGAGCAGTTGAAGAGGGCAGATGCCTCTTCGCCGTGGGGATCCCTCCATTATGGAGCGTCAGCCAAATCGAAGAGTTCTTCAGTTATCACGGAGACATCGAGTCTGTCTATCTGCTCGGAGCTGAGCCGAGCAATGTGCTTGCACCATGCGTCCGTGCATGTCTCGTTCCCTTCTCAAGGCTGCATTTGCAGAAAGGCACCAATAAGAGAGCGGCCTATGTCAACTTCACTGCGGAGGAAGGGGCCAAAAATGCCGCCTTGGTGTGCGACAGGCATTGCTTCGAGTGCTTGCTGCTTGCTTGAACCTCAACTCAGAGCGTTCCTCTGCGTCAAGGCTGGAGGTCGAACATCGGGAAGAGAAGCACTATCTCTGCTGCAGCATCAAGCAGAAGGCAGTGAGAAGAGGAGCGCCCAGGAAATGCGATGCACGCTTCTGGCCACGTCGCAAGGCAGGATCCAAGACTTACACAAGAAGGCTCAGCCAAGGGCTGCGTGGAGAGGCCGACTTGGCAACAGGCCACTTCAAGCCCACCTGAGTCCTGAGTGGTCAGGTCGATTTTAAGCAAGCTCAAGAAGAAGCCCGGACGGTCTTTCTTTCAAGGTCTCCTTGCAGCACTTGCAACTGCGTCCACATGCATTGACATTATCATATTATTCTTTCGCTTGTTTGTTCGTCCATTTGCAGGCTACCGGCATATACATCGAAAAAGCAAATACAAGATTTGACAGAGGATCATGGGGTGGTGGAGGCAGATGCGCCGTTGTTTGACACTCAATCCCCTGGCTTAAGCTGGGTAAGTTTCAGAGTTGGTTATGGTGTTGCTATGCAGGCGATCCACATCCTTCCTGCATCAAGCTACAACACCATCGCTTGCTTCGTGACGATGGAGAGCCCTGGAGAAGCAATCTTCATGATCAGGGCGCTGAACAACACAGAGGTGCAGTTGCGACCGGGCGCACATGTTCTTGGAATCGCTTCAGTACCCCTCTAGCAGTGCAGGCATTCGGGACCATCATTCACGCCAGTCTCGCCGTCGAGAAAAATGACAAGCGGAAGAAGCTGCATCCAGAGGAGGAGTGGATACAATGGTATCCACTTGAAATTCGGAACTTTCCGCACTGGGCCGTTGCGGATGACATCAAAGCCACGATTTCAACCGTCGGTCCGAATTCGCAGCGAGTGCGTATGATGCATTACGATCCACTGCCTAGCCTGAGCATCGCCAGGGCATATTTCAGGGAAGAAGCAGACCGGGACGCATCTCTCAAGGAGCTTGCCGGCTACGAGCTCTCTCCGGGGTATCCCTTGTCGGTTGAAGCTCTTCCAAGGACCGTCTTCGTTCGTGTCAGTTGACATGGGATTCTGCCCTTTTTTTAAGAAAATCAGAATCAGAAGTGTTCTACTTGAAGCGCTAGGGAAGCCGTTCTTTCAGAGAGGACTGCCGGAACTGGTCCTGGGTCTCTGCAGCAGCCGCAGCCATCGCCGCCAACGCAGCCGTCGCAGCTGTCGCAGCCGTCGCAGCCGTCGCAGCCGCAGCCGTTGCAACCTTCGGCCTTCAATCCTAACTTAGTTGCGATGTCTGTGATGCCAGCGCTCAACAGACCGACAATGCCGATGCTCAACATACCTGGAGGAGGGGCTCCGGTTGAAAATGTAATGTTTTCCCCGGCTTTTTTGCCAATGGGATGGATGCCAGCAGTGGGCTGAAACTGGACATGCCCGACTTCAACTTCGCTCTCCGATTGACACGGCCGAAGTGTCCGAAGGCAGAAGATGGACATGACCAGCGCGAGAATCCCCGCCCGAAGAAGGCTAAGGCCACGCAGTAGGTACTCAGTAGGCCTCCGACAAGGCTGATTGACATCCCGCAGATCAATGAGCACCTCCGACATGTGACATGGGCAAAGACCCGTGTTGTCAAGATGGCTGCCCGCGGCCGAACAAGACCACTTGAGCTTGTAGCTGTTGTGTTGCGAGCATGTGCCACCAGAAGCACTACATGTCCAATTACTGTTGACAGTTATGTCATGTGCTTGCGAGGAGACTTTCTGTGGCAAGCCTCCTGCGGGCACTAGTACGGAGTACGAAGAATGCTCTGCAGGCACTGTCTTTGGCGAGACTTAGTGTCAGCTCTGCTTTTGTTTTCTGATTCATTCGGGTTGAACTGTTGCTAAATTGGGACCTGTGGTTCAAAGCCCTGACGGAAACGAACCGCCTCGACTGCAAAGTCCTTGCCAGTTGATGTCGACTGCGAATTTGGGGAGTGGACGCCTTTCTCGGTCAGAGGCTTACAGCCGCATGACATGAGCGCTAACGATCACTGCTTCAAGCCCTGCCCTGCTGAGGCTTGCTCTGCTGCCTGCTATGGACAACAGCGTAGCGCTCGCCAAATTCTCCGGAACAGTTCAGGCGCTTTGACTTCTGCCGAGTTGGGTCTCCGAGAGGTTCAGCTCACCCAGGCAGTGGCAATCCTTGCGATGGGGCCGTGGAGAAGGCTGTTCGGCAGCTTGGCTTGAATCGGCTTGAACTTGCGGGCGAAGTACCTTCAGCCTCGTTCGAGTGCTTGCTTCAGGTGCAACCCAGCTGAGGGAGAAGATGCACCTGACAGTTGCCAGTGCCATGGTTGGAGATTTTGACTTCACCTCGCCATGTTCGAAGCATAGTGTGCATGCATCTGCACGACTTCGAGCCTCAATATGCCCGACGGCTTAGAGTCGATGGGAATATCACGCAGCACCAGATGTCGAAAGGTTTTGAAGACTTCGCTGGATATTCTATACCTCACAGTATCGGGGGTGCCGCAGGTAGCGCTACAGGCCTGCCCAAGGTAGCATTGCGGCCACTTCGTCTGTTTCTAAATTTACGCCGCCCCCCCCCTATTTGCCCGCACCCATTGGCAAACTTCTTTGTTGCCCTGCCGTCTCCCTCAAAGCTCAGTCCAGGATCCACTTGCATTTGTCATGCAAGAATGCATCCTTGG
>BGNK01001167.1:126845-160068 GCA_003297005.1 Symbiodinium sp. clade A Y106 | reverse complement strand
AATGCCCATGCTACGCCCCACCGGCTTTATAAGACTAATGCTCACTGCACTCCTGCTTGCAGATATTGCTCTTGTCCTGATGCAGATGTGATACACATTGCATTCCAGTGCCCGCGTTTGCACTTCATTTGAGCGGATTGGCCTGCTGTTTTGGAAGGATGGGCGCAGTGGCCACCGTGTGCACAATACTGCCTTGTTGCTACCACTGAGCTCCCTCAGCATGTTTTAAGTCAATGGGGTTCCGTCCAGTTACACGTTGCTCTTCTTTTGGAAACTTGGATGAGCTTTGAAAGGGAGCCTTGCAGCATCGATACCATTTCCGCTCATTCGCATCTCCTGGATTGTCAGCGACAGACTGATGCGCCTGTTTGCTATGCTGACATGAAGCAGAGCAAAGTCAACTATCAACAAGAAAAGTGCCTGGATTTGACATGGACGCCTCCTAAAAGTCTTACTGAGTTACATTTTGGGGGAGCCACCAAGTTTGACTATGATAGACTTTTCTCGTTTTGGAAAAAGTGGACTTTGCATGAGTACGAAGGCAGAGTGAGCATGAATGACTGGATGCAGGTCTTGCTTGTCTTCTTGCAAATGCAAGGTGACAAGGCTCCGTTCACGCACAGATGTGGTAACATTGCTAATCTTGTCTGGAAGTTTCGCACGCTTTCCATGTCTTTGNTGCAAGGTGACAAGGCTCCGTTCACGCACAGATGTGGTAACATTGCTAATCTTGTCTGGAAGTTTCGCACGCTTTCCATGTCTTTGTTGGAAAAAGCCTGGATGGAAAATTTTCCGTTTGAAGACCTTCAGCTTGATGAACAGGTGGATGTTCACTGGCATGAAAAATTGCCTAATGCTCGCTTCAAGTGGGGGTTCGAACGTGAAGGATGTGGATGGGATGTTAAAGAACTCTGTCTTCAACTTATGCATCAGCATTCCCTTTGTGCTGCTCGTAAGAACATGACTACCAGACACCATCTTCTGACTGTTGAGGAGCTTGCTGCTTTAATACGGTACAGACCCGTAGGGGAGGGACTTTGTTGAAAACCTCACTTTACCTAGTGAGTTTGTTCTCGGAAGAGACGATGGCTCACTTGGGAGCAACAAGCGTTGGACATTTCACAGCAACAGACGTGCACCAGTTTTGCAGACTTCACGCTTCAAGAATGGCAACAGATGGATGTTGCTCAAATCAAACTCACATTTGTACCCGCTTGTGCTGTTAAAAGGCAGTTTCGAGGTAAACTTAAGTTCCTGTTGAATNTTGCAGACTTCACGCTTCAAGAATGGCAACAGATGGATGTTGCTCAAATCAAACTCACATTTGTACCCGCTTGTGCTGTTAAAAGGCAGTTTCGAGGTAAACTTAAGTTCCTGTTGAATATCAAAGCTTCGCTTGAGAACAACCAAAATTTTGCAGAGGTGGAAGGGCATCACCTTAGTCACACTGCCAGACCGGACTGGGGTGATGAGCTTCCGGTTTGCATCTTCTGCCANGCATCTTCTGCCAGACCCCGATTAACTTTATCAAATGCGCTGACAAACTTCTGCGCAGATGTACCAAGGCACGACAACTTGAACCTGATGTCATTTGCAACTTGCTAAAACAAGCTGATTAAACCATTCACGGCATTCAGCAAGTCTTAGCAAAGTTCTAAGACCGTCTCAAGCACTCACCAAAGAGTGAAGCGATTGCATCGACCGACCGAAGTCCGTGAATAGTAGTAGTAGTAGTANTTAGCAAAGTTCTAAGACCGTCTCAAGCACTCACCAAAGAGTGAAGCGATTGCATCGACCGACCGAAGTCCGTGAATAGTAGTAGTAGTAGTAGTAGTAGTAGTAGTAGTAGTAGTAGTCGTAGTCGTAGTCGTAGTCGTAGTAGTAGTAGTAGTAGTAGTAGTAGTAGTAGTAGCAGCACCCCAAAGCAGGAACCGTCAGGGGAACCTTACTTAAAATCACTTCTCGGGTTGGTTTGGGGTCTTTAGGGGTTCGGGTGTCGAGCTGGAATCCAGAAACCACCAACTGCCAGACCTAAAGCTGATCGCATAAATCCTCGGCTCCGAACTGCGAAATCTTTGCTCGGTCCGCACCTCACAGATTCCCGAATTCAAAAAATGCCTTTCCTAGTTCGTATGTGACGAACAGGAACCAGAACCGCATAGAGTCGTGTAAAGTCTTGGGAGGCTGTGCAAGAACTCCACAGTCATGAGCACAAATTCTAAACTTGCGACTGTCAGCTGATTTCGCCATTTCTGAATGCTCAACACCCGTGGGCCTCGTCCTTTCGCCAAGGCCCAAGCTATCTGCCACACCTGGCAACACGTCAGCGGGTGGCCCTCGATTGGGGCAGCACACCACAGAGGCTGCTCCCGCGCTGTGTGATTCTGCGTGGGTGGGTGTTAAAACCTATATAAGCTCCGAAGGTTTGACACGGCCGTGAAGTAGGAAGCCCCACTAAACCTTAAACCACGAAACCCCTAAGCAATCCTAAACCTTCAACCATGGAGTCCAGACTATTCGGGCTTTCCTTTGTCACCGCATCAACCGAGACGTAGGCACAGTGTCAGAGATTTGGAGTGCACCCTGCACCGGCCCTACACCGTGCAAGGGGCATCGACGTGTCTTGGTTCAGGATAGCGCCAAGTTCTGTCATATTATGCAAGGAGTCCGAAGGCCTTAGCCTGCCATTAGCTCTAAAGCATGTTTGTTTGATGTTGACAGAACGGTGATTTACTTGAACAAATGGCACTATCCACATCCATGGCTTCGAGAGCTTGTAACCTGACGCCCTCAACCCGCACTGGGCACTTCTCGTATAGCGGTTTGGGGTTGAGAGTTGTCTTGGGGTTTATGGGTTCAATCAAAAGCCAACCGGCTCACCAGCCCAGTGTGCTTATCTCGTGTTTCTTCCCAAAGACCATGATAGTTATAATGTAGATGCCGGAATAATCGCCACAATGTCCCGCAACAAGATAATTCATACCAGTTATACTGCCAAACCCTTTTCCAGTTACTAACGCTCCTAGATTAGTTGAAGATCCTGGAAGGTGCTCCGTGAGAAGCTTCGGCTAAGTGACGATGAGCTGAGCACCTTGCGCAGCGCGGGCGTCATTGCTGGATCCTAGCTCGCCACATGCTACTACGGTTTAGGGTTTTTATATATTGCGCACCCTATTGTAACAGTGTCTGAACACCATAAACATCCATAATTAAACCATGAAGCCCCCTACTCAAGCCTTCACCCCGGGTAAGGTTTCAAATGCACATAATAAAACGGCCCGGCGATTTGGGAATGCGATGTGTTTTGCCCCTACGTAGATCTTGAGCCCTTAACCTTGCACCTGGAATTCCATCTAAACCCCGAACCCATCATGACCCTCGTGCCCAAGGTTTGTACCATTGGGTTCTAGGGTTCAGATTTCACAAGTTTAACAGGTGCTTCAAGCATGACTCGGAAAGTACGTGCAAACTTTCTCGACCAAGACATGGAGGAGCAAGGTCAGGAGGTTGTGCTGAATCCAGCAGCTCGTGATCCTGACAGCTAGGCCGTGACTGCCAAATTTTCCAAGAAAACAAGAAGTGAGTGAGGTGAGTCGCGGTTGCAGATATCTGCTTTCATCTCCAAACTCTTCCAAATATAGCATCCTGAACCATTGAAACCTTAAGAAGCCTGCGGCCTCCATGATACTTAATGTAAGCGGATTGTTGTGGTAATGATGTTCCGGGTCTTTCCTGCAGAGAGAAGCTGATCAGGGGCAGAATCATCTATCCGCGAAAAACGTTGAGATCCCGCACAAACTCTTTCAAAGCCCCAGCCAAAGCATCCGACTCGGGCTCCTCACAGCTTTCGGCAGGGCTGGGACTGGGGAAGCACGTGGGGCACTTCCTGGCAGGGCTGCCGGGGTCCTACAACAGTTTAAATACCCAAAGGCCCCAAAGTAGTTCCTTTTGGGGGTTCATATTTAGAATTCTATAAGGTAACCCCAAAAAGGAACTACTTTGGGGCCTTTGGGTAGTGATGGGGTTGAAGGAGTGTACAGTTGAGGATTTAGTGTTTCGGCTAGCTGGGTTGACAGGTTGACGCATTCATTTCATGTGACAGAGAGCATCAGACGTTGGACACAAGATAGGAGAGGGCGGGAAAGGCGGGAGGAGGGAGGGAAGGAGAGAGAGACTGCAGTATTCCTGAAATCAACTGAAAGACCTTGAAAGACTTTTGGAGATTGATTCAGGATTGGTGGAGGAACAGACACTTTGTTCTTCGGGATTGTAGGCTTAAGGGATGGCTTTGAGAAGGGTTCGGTTCGGTAAAGAGCTGGCGATTTATTTGGAATAGACATCTCAAGAAGTTGGGTTGACAGTTCGGTGACGGATGTGGCTTCGGGCGTTCCGAATCAACCAGCATCTAGACATACACGCTCAACGGGAGGATGTTGGCAACATCTTACAGCACTTCCATGTTGACATCGTGGTTATTCGTTCCGCTGCTCCTTGTCTTCTTGCTATGCCAGACTTAGTCAAACCTGCCGTTTCTTGCAGTGTTCCTGCGACTGACACATAAAGACACATTGCACACATCCGTACAGATCTCAATAAATGTGCTACTGTAGTCAGTCAGGCGTAATCAACCGCATGGTCATGCGAGTGCATGTGCTTGCCTGTGTTCGCGTGTTTCTGAACATACACATGTATATATTTCTTCATGTGCGTGCAACACTTGACACACTATTTTGCAAGTATACGACTGTATGTAGGTATGTATGCATGCATGTAGTCCCTTCGCAACAACTCCCACCTCGAAACCCGAACCATCTCGGACCCCAATGCCCACTCCCGAACCCAGCTTAACACCAAAAGCCTACATCTCAAAAGTCTTTATATGCCCCAAAACGGTTTAGGGTTTATAGTTGCCAACAACGGGTTTAGGGTCTCAAAAGTCTCCACAATCGGCCCAAAACTGTTAAAAGCGTGTGTCCAAGGGTGGGCAAATGAGCGCCCATCATGGTCACCCTGGGACTCCAGTGCACAATGGTGCCTGGACTTCAGAGGATCTGAAAATCTGAAAGGTAGGTGGTTTCTTTTCTTGAATTTTCCCAATATGTCGATGCTGCAATATAGGCCGAACTCTATTTTAAGGTTTAAGTCTATGTTTTGGGAGATTGGGATATTGGCTGCTGGGTTGGCTCAGTTTGCGCGTGTGAAGGGAATAGGCTTCTTGCACGAGAGCTCCCCAGCAAGCTGGGTAAACTCTCGTGGTTTACGGGTTTATAGTGGTTCAGCCGGGGGACAGGCTTGTGGGAATCAGCGTTTCGGCTTCGGCTTGCTGAGGGCTTTTCTTGAGCGTCGGCTTCATCGGGTTCTGGTTTGGGGAATGATGAACCCCAGAACATCCAGCATTATCTCGCCATGGCGTCCACCTAAACTTTTGAACGCCGCCCTGGGCCAAAAACCGTAAGACGTCAAGCTCTTCGACGAAACCTGTGCCTCCTTAGGAGAACCCTGAGCCCTATATGCTTGCCAACAAGATAAGGCGACAGTGGCCGTCCACCTCATGGGCTCAGGACCAAATGCACCGGAGTCGTAAGATCGTTCATTGATCTACGGATGGTTTCGAAGTGGGGGTTCTGGCAAGAGTACTGGCTTGCTGATGCCTGATTGTTACATGCTGCATCCAGGCTTGCGAGGGTCTTCTCTCTCGACTATCTACCACATACACCCCTCAACCCAAACCCTTAACCCTAGAACCTTTAAGAATCTTTTTAACCCAGCATTATGGTGTTGTTTGTGTTTTGTGTTCGGGACGCGGCTTTGGCTTGTCCGACTTGTATGGGGTATTTCCTGCCATGTGCGAGAGTGAGAGACGAAATCGAAACCCCAACCACTTAATATATACATATATATATATGTGTGTGTGTATGTATGCGTATATATATATATGTGTATATATATATATAGATACATACATACATACATAACTGTATACACATACATACATACATTCATACATACGGATCTCGATCCTCACGCAGGGCCGGACGTCCGCTCGAAGTGCATCGCCTGCTCCAAGGCCTGCGGAGTCTGCGGCTTTGGTGGCGGGGTTTCAGGAAGCTCACTAAGCCTGATGCCTTACACCTGAAGCCGCCTGAAGCCGAAAACTCGTGGGGCTCAGGGTTCAGGGGGCGGCTAAGCTCATTACGGCTTTTGCCAGGGCTTGCTGATGTCCGACCTGACCCCATGAACTTGGGCACGGCATAAGCGGAGGGGTGACAAAAGTAGTAAAGAGCCATACGAGGCCAGACTGCTGCTAATCTGGCCTATCCGTTTTTCTCTGTGTTTGGTTGGTATCGCGACCGAGTCATTCCTGTGCCCTGGCAAGGATTGGTATTTGCAGCTTAAACCGGTATCTCAGCGCCACGGTTCGCTTTTGGCGCCGTGACGCCCGGTGTAAGGCTCTGATCAATTACGGTGTACCAAGATCAACTTGATTTTTACAAGCTGTCACGAATACTCATCAATACTTGTGACGACGCGACAATAGTAGCTACGTAACCAGGCCGATCACCACATCAATCTATGCTTAGATCTCGGGCTTCCCTTAGGTTTCGACAGTGCCAGCGACGCATGGGGCTTGTCACATTGTCGGAGTTGCACACGTCTTGGCCGCATAGCCTAACCCTGCAGTCCCGCCCAAGATACCTGGAGTAGGGATAAGATTTGAGGCTAAATGCGCATGGGCCCGAGGCAGCATACCGGGATCATCAGTTCGGCTTTAAGCACATCAGCGTGCTTCATCGTTTGTTGATACAGAGGCGGCATCAAGTCATGGTAGAAAGGCTCGACGAAGCATATGTATGTCCAGTCCATTCGCTCTGTCTATGTGAGGGCTAGCTTTCCAAGGTGGCAAGAATGGATGCCTCTGAGTCTTGTACCTGCTTGCTATTTCGGCCCTCGTGATGCAAGGTATCTCCCCACCCCACCCACTCATCCACCAACCCACCCTTCACCCACTGATTCGCCAAGCAGCGAAAGTTTGGAACAGAACCCCATCAATTTATCTTGAGTGATGCTTCCACCATCTCCTTCCGGAAACACCGCACAAAGACAGCGCAGTGCGAAACACAGCTCGACAGAGACAACGGGTGGCAGACTTCCTTGAAGCTTCTTCGAGTAGCTCAGCTATTTGCCAAGGTGTCGGAGCCCCTGCCAAGTCCGGACCGAAACTGAGCCACCTCCTCAGGCCCTAACCCCTAACTCCTAAACCACCTCACCCCGCCTACAAGGCAACCCAAGCCCAACACCCTGCACACTTCAAACGAAGACGTCGTTGCAGCCATGGCGATGCACTTTGGGGGTGTCAAGTCCGCATCGCTGCCACATGCGGAAGCTATCCTGGCAGGCCGAAACCGTTTGACGTAAACTTTGTCATAGTTGGCTAACATTTTACATTTTTATGGGTACTTAAACCCAATAAGGAAAAAGATGTACATTTTGAATCCTATCCCAGCCATGGACGAGTAAAGAGTCGGGGATAGGTGCCAGTAGCATTCTAAGTAACTGATTTGGACCTGTAAATGTCAATGCAGTCATACTTCCCATGCTTCTAAGCCACACTTGCCCAGCCTCTAATCTTTCCTTTTATCCTTTAAGTACGGTGTGAGAGAGATAGTGGCTTGAAGGCACAGACGGGGCCTTATAAGGCCTTTTGAGTCGGGGTCGAGCATAATGTCTGCGACTTATGCCTTGTAACTTTAGGCCCTTTTAGGGTTTAGGCTTAGGGAAGCTTAGGGTGTAGGGTGGAGGGGGCTCTTTTCTTTGCTAAGCTTGTGGGCCGGCAGGGATCACCGAGCAGGGCGGCTGGGCGATGGTGCATGCCTCTGAGGACTCGTCAGAGACGGGCCGGAGTGCTTACCACTGCTATCCCATAAAGTTCCTTACTGATTCCAGTTGCAATATATTTGCCCCAAAACCGTATGCTAATCGATAAGGCCCCTATATTAGACCCTGACTAATTCCCCGAAAGCTACGGTAAGAATTGAGGGTGTTTACAAGAATTGGAGATTTATGCTTCGGGATTGGGGTTGCGGTACAGCGTTTGGGCTTAGGGCTCAGGGTGTATCGGTTCAGCGTTTTGGGCCGGGAGCTGTTGTCGTATCACATTTTTGTCCCCAGGGTTCAGGATTTGGGCTGTGGGGGCTGTAGTCGGCTTTTCGGCTCTGGTTACGGCCTAAGAAACCGAAAGCTGCGCTGATGATTTCCGAACAGCTGCGGTATCAGATATGGCATTCAGGTTTAGAGTGCTGGGGTCTAAACCCTAAACCCTAAGTCTTAGTTCAGGACTGACTGCAGTGGTGAGTATTTCAATATGTAGCTTTGTGGATTGTTCATTGCTCCTTCGCTGACACACTGACAGTCAGTCCTACCTCCGACCAGTCAAAGCACTTCGTTTCGAACCCGAGACCTCGTTTGGCTTGCCCGAGTTGCGAGAGCGAGAGCGTAAACCCTGAGGCTGGGAGACTGAGCAGACATCGAATAATGTAGGAACCTGACAACCTGATTAAGAAACTCTGGGCCTATAACCCCCAAAATAGAAGGATTCATACAAGGAACCCTAATAAAGGCCCAAGGTTTCTTAATCAGGTTCCTACATTACCTTCTGAGGCAGAAACTGTAAGGTTGATCCTATGGGAGTTTTTGAAAATATGGGGTACCTTAGTTTGGGGTCCTTATAATAAGGATCCTACTATTTAGGGTGCCATGTTAGGGTCTCCTATTTTCGGAAACCCCCCCTATACCTTGAGCACAGAACCCATAGCTGCCATAGCTTCGAACATGTTTTCATGTCTGATCCGCGATGGCGCACCTAAACCCTGACAGCCCGCATCTTCAGGAAACCCTTTACCATTCTGAAGGAGCTGCGACGAAACGCGGAGTTCGTCCTGTCCGCAGTGCCTTGCTTCACCGGCCGAGTGAGAATTAAAGCCGCGTCGTTGGGTCTTCCGAGCCTCTCAGTCAACCCCAATCTCAAGCCCTAAACCGAAACACCAATCCCTAAACTGTGGTCGTCGAAATTACCCTGCAATGCTGGCTTCGTCCTTGCTAGGTAGGAGGGAGAAAACCCAAACCCTCAACCCGAAATCCCTAACCCTAGACTATAATACACTCTACGGTCGCACTCGGGTTTGTTAGGAGTAGCTTCAGGCTTTGGAAGACGAGTTTATGCAGCCCATGGTTCTCAATAGCTTCTTGGATAAGGGCTTTAGTGGGCTTGAAGTATATGTTAAGTATCATAAACCCACTTAGGATCCCTTGTAGGGTGCTTATAAGTCTCCCTTTTACCTACTTACTAAGTGTCCCAACCCTCCAAGTGCAGCCAAGGTGATCCAGGATGGAGGCTGCCTTATGCACCTTAGCGGCCTTAGCGCTCGAGTTTCAGATGGATGCCGCCGCAGCATTCAGGGCTTCGCTTCGTTTTCATACAATACTCAAAGGATCGTGTGGACTCCGACTGATGTAGCTTCTAGGTTTTGTTGGGGTCGGGCCTTCTTCCGAAAAGGGATCTCCAAACGTAGATTTGGGTTCATCTGTTCGGAGAGTCGAGTCCTACGTTGCTACGGGGATGGGTTTGGGCTAGTCCTACTTGCAGATGCCCTGCCTCAACTCACCCCAAGATCAAGCCCTAAACTTTAAACCCTCAACGCGTTTTTAGGGTTTGACCTCTCTCCACTTGGACGGCTGTTCAGATTGAGGTCGGCCCAGGGAGCTACATTGGGTGGGCTCAGATGATAACATTGCCATAAACACTTCGAAGAGGGTATTGGGATAGATCATCTACATATTCTAAGAAACCCTTAGGAATAGAATGAAGCTCCCTAAGCCGACCTGAACAGCCCCAGGCCTCAGAACCTTTTGACTTTGAGACGAGGTGCAAGCCGCAGGACGCCTTGCAAGCAGAAACCTCAAGCCAACGGACATACATCGCGCATGGTGAAACCTTCAGACTACAGTGTGTCTAGTCCTTCCGAAACTTCGCCTGACTCGGTCGAGAGCGAGTGTCACAGCCCAAAGTCTTGAAGCTTGAACAATGTTTAGGGCACACGGCATAGAGCCAAACCTGAAACAAGCCGTCACAGACGCTGCTCCAGGTATGCATCAGAAGAGCTCTGCGGCGACGAACAGGCCATGGTCCGTTTAGGGCTTCGGGTTTGTAGGGGTCCTTACAATCACCACCTGCGCACCTAACGCGACTAGAGCATAGGCGTAGCTTGTCGATGGTCTTCCTCGTTCGACTTCGGTTTGGCCGTGATCTCGGCAACTGTTGTACGGTTGCATAGTCAGAGTACATTCCGTAATTCCCATAGTTAGTTCAGGGTACTGTAGGCACCGCGGGATTTTGTTCATCAGCATTAACTTGAAGCCCCTGTGGACCTGAAGACATTAGGGGGAGAGGGGGCCGCAACAAAAAGGTTCCGAAACATTAGTAAGAATAGTCCTTTACTGTTTCTATAAAGATAGTTGTACTAATACTGCAGTATGACCCATCACCCGGGTCTAATCCCAAACCTCAAGCCACACACAAACCTGAGCGATAACAGCCAAAGGTGTCTCGAAGGGGTTGAGGGCCTGGGAATCAAGTGATCGCCCGAACAGAGCCACCGACCCCATTCCATGAAACCCAAGCTCGCAGCCAATGATTTAGGGTGCAGTCTATCACAACTTGCATCTGGCATCACAGAATTGTGCCCCATTATAAGGCACAGTATTACATGAATTAGGGTGCAGGCTATCACAGTTTGCATCTGGCATCATATATGTATATTGTACATGTATGTGTATATATATATATATTGTATCTGTATATTGATTGGGTTTGGCGGTGGTTAAACAAAGGGGCATCTTCAGATTGGTTGGGGTTTCGCTGTGTTTGTTGAAGGGGCGTCTTCCGATAGATCTACGCTTGCGGCTCAAGACACGAAAACAAATCTCTAGGAAAACATTGGTGCGCTTGCTCGGAATCCTCTAGAAAGGCATATGGCAACACATGTTTGAGGTTTAAGGATGGTTAGGGTTTGCAGGGATTTAGAACATGAGGCTCATAGGATTGAGAGCATGAGCAGTGAGCATGGTAAACAAGTCACTTGATCTGAAGAAGGTCCCGCCGATGGGTTGACCCTGCGCCGAAGGCGCTAAACCCCAGGCCCTAAGGCTAAGGGTGGGACAAAACCCGAAGTCCTGAACCCGAAACGATCGACCCCGAGCCCGATTCACCCCGCCTGGTCTGACCCTAAGCCCTCTAGCGCAAGCTTTTCGTCCGCATGGAGCCCTGCTGGTGGTGGTTGTGGGCTGCAGGCCTCCATGTGCTCGTGAGAGCTGGTGAAGGACAAGGTTTGGGGCGTAGGTGTTTGGGCTTCTATCATCCACCCGATAAATCCTGACATCCTAAACACTACTACTCACTGCTATACCACATTCCCGAAAACGTCGGAAACCCTAACAATCTTGAGATTCTCAGCACCATTACCCCCAAACCCTAAACCCGTTTGGTTCGGATCTCCTTACATCTCCCTTGACCTGGGTCCCAGGAGAGTTCTTGATGCGTGATCCAGTCAAGATCGGCCACAGGGCAGAGGTGGGGTGGCGATTGGGTTTGTAAGGTGTAGGGTGGGTTTTAAGGCCAATGGTTTTTAAGGATCGTAAGGTTCAGGGTGTAAGGCTTCGGGTGGGTTTTAATGTAAACCCAACAAACCCTCAGGAGGCATGGCTGCAAAAAAGGTTTCTAAGGGTTTTGAGGTTCAGGGTTTTAAGGTTGGGCTTTACAGGGATTAAAGCTTCACGTCGCAAAGACTACCATCTTACTATGCTACAGGCATGTTCAAAAATAGAGTTCCCTTCAGGATATTGTTGGAAAGGGGGAGTCTACCCTAAACCCCAAGCAAGCCACAGGTGAAGCTGAAGGACGGAAGAGACGTGCATGTGCAGACCCTCAGCGACTACAGCACTGGGTTACCAGCCTTTTTGGTGGAGGACCTCGTCAGTAAGGAGGAGATAGCCACAATCCAGACAGCTGCTCTGAAAGAGGGCATGGCAAGAAGCTTGACACAAGTCCACAAGAAAAGGGTGACGAAGAAACGGGCAGCAAGGATTTTCAAGGAGGTCGATGCAGATCGAGATGGTGCCCTGGATTTCCAAGAGCTCAAGGATTTCCTCCGCGAGGCGGCAGACGTGGTCGATCTAAACTACACTGCATTCCTGCATGACCAACTGGGCTTGCCAAATGCAGCTGAAGCAGCGGCGGCCGGCAGGAAGCTCCGCAAGAAGGAGATCCAGGGAATAAACTGGCCAGCTTTCTTCCGTGCCTGCTTTTCGAACACTCCTGAATCTGGGTTGTTCTCAGAAAACAGTTTCATTTTCTGAATCATTCTCTACTGTCCTGTCATGGCTTGAGCTTCGTTCAAGACAACAAGAGCAGCCCAGGAATGGTTCTCCCGATTCTCAAGCCAGGCTTGGCTGTCTTATGAAGATCATGCTGGTCTGAGTGACATTCTGGACAAAGTTGCTCGGGTCACTGGCTTGCCCCTAGCTTTGGTTCAACGAAATGCGGAGGACATGCAAGTCTTTTGGTTCTTTGAGATTGTTTTGCTCATTTGTTGTCGTTTTTCTCTTTGTGGGATTTCCGCATTGCATTCAAATGTAGTACATGTACTCATGACGCCATCCCGTGTGGTCTAAAGCCAAGGTCTTGAGATATCCACCAGGTGGTGGCCACTACTCTTGCCATCATGACACTGCTGCCGACGCCCAGAAGGCAATCCGCTTCATAACAGTGTTCTTCTTTCTGAAGCTGGGCGGTATTCGACGGGCTTCATTTGTTTCAATGTGTGATCTTAAGAATGTGTGTTAGAGTGTGGGTGTGTATGTATGCATGTGTTTATGCATCTATGTTTGGATGAAAAGAACTGAAATGAAATGACATCGAACGACATGAGAATGAATGAACGAATGCATGAATGAATGGAAGAAATGAAAAATGAGATGAAAATAGACGAATGAAATGAATGAATGAACCAATGAATGAAATGAAAACGAATGAGTGAATGGAATGAATGAATGAACGAACGAATTAATGAATAAAACATAAATGAACCCGTGAATGAGTGAATGCGTGAATGCAACGAAATGAAATGAATGAATGAACCAACGAATCAATGAATGAATGAGTGTATGTATCCATACGTACATGTGTGCGTGCCTGCATGTATGCATGCCCATACATACCTGCCTACCTACCTACATACATACATACACAAGCATGTCTGCATATTGTTCGTTCGTTCAATGATATGGATTTGTTCTTTCACGGTCACTTTTTGCACGTAAACACTTATGGAAAAGTTCACAAAGCAGATGTGTAGATTCTACAGTGTAGATGTGAATTATGTATATACACACATTGTCATGTGTGCGCGCGCGTGGGTGGGTGGGGTGTTGTTGTGTCCGATCCTGTTGCAGTCTTGAAGAAAATTCAAAAATCAACCCAGGAACGACATCGAGGATGGAGGCGAGACTGTCCTCTTCGGCACTGACCTGAACGCAAGCCGTTCCAGAGACTTCTACCTTGCAGGGGAGGATGTGTGGAGCGATATCGAAGCTCAATGCCAATCTGTCCGTAGCTGCCCACAACATCCAGGCGCACAACCACCGCCTCCCTTCTCCACAGCCCTTGTAGCTGTGTTCTTGTTAAGGCACTCAATCAACAGTTTGTATAGTAGAGGGTCCGTAGTAAGTAATCGCCTTTCCCATATCTATATATATATACACATATATTCGTTTGTTTATTTGTTTATCTATGTGTATAGATAGATATATATATATATACACCTACATTCATGCACAAACATGCATGTGTGTATATATATATATACACATAGTGTCACTTAGCTACAAAGTTCCAACACACGAACCCAGGTAGTCAAGCCTCGTGCGGGCAGCGCTCTCTTCTGGTACAACATGGAACTGGAACCAGACGGAAGCATTTCTCGGTTTCTGTGGTCGAGCATCCATGCCGGCTGCCCAACGCGAAACACTGAGAAGTGGGCTTCAAATGTTTGGCTACGTACAAGTGCCATGCAAGATGAAAAGTGATCCTGGTGCTGCTGTTCTTGAAAAAGCCCTGTAGACAGCTTTCATGAGCCCTATAAGCCCAAATAATTACAGTAAACCCCACATTGCGCACAGGGATGGCACTCAACTAGTCAGTCTCCTGCGTACGATGCCATAGAGCAGTTGTCGGGATGTGGGGGGCTGAATGCCTTCTCACCTCTGAAGTTCCAACTTCCAAAACATGTACCCCAGTCCGAGACTCTGATCCTTTGATAATTAAGCTTGCGCAGGTGGTTCTGGCAGTCGCAGCCCCAGCAGGTCACACTTATGTTTGTCACCTTTATGGTTTAAGCTTGGCGTCCTGACCCTGCAATCTAGCCGGTTTCTGGGTGGTACGTGGCCATCCTAGCAATTGACCGAATGGGCGGGGGCCCAACACTGGAAACATAAGCCAGAGACGGATTGTCGTACGCACTCAGATGTGTCGTGCAACGAATCCGCTTCAGTGAAGCAAAGGGCAGTTTTTCCACGCTAAAAAGCCCAGTTACATATGTGCGTGTTTCTTTAAATTGGAGTTGTTTTTGTTTGTTGTACAGGGTCGTTACAACCGTCGCGGTATTTGAGGCCAGTTTTCGGATGCTTTATTTTGCTGAAACCCCCATGTCAAGAGTCACGAAGCGAAAGCACTAGACCAATCATGGCTACCTACATGCACATCTTTGCTCACTCGTGGCCTGGCTTTGGTTCTGAGGTGTATGGAGGCTTACGACTTCGATGTTAGGGGTTTAGCACGGAAACGGGCCTTCGAATTGATGGCTCATAAAGTGAGTCAACATCTCGTGAGCTGGATGCACCCCTAACCCCTAAGCGCTTGCCCGAGTTGTGTGAGCTTAAACCGTACTCAAAACCCGAAAACTAGAACCCTGAGTCCTTGCTAGGGGAGGCAAACAACCCTTAACAAAAAGCAAAACCCGACAAACTCTTGAACCCCCAAGACCAGCTAGCACTGAGATCGGCCGTGAGAGCCCGGCTACCTGAAAAGTCCCTCCTTCTCTGACTCGCACCTAAAGGTCCGGAACACTAGAAACCTAGTAGTAGAGTAGGTAACCTTAACCTTTTGGGGTAGTATAATCCCTATATAATTTTTATATTATGAAAGAGGTTAGCCTTTGGTTCCCCATGATACCCGACAAGTAGGGAAACGTCTGACTTAAGGGTTTAGGTTTACTGAGCCTGAATCTGCAAATTTTGCTCTTCCGCGGAGTGTGCTAAAGATCTTATATACCAAATTATGATACCAATGACAATAAGAATACTACTGCTTATAATGCGAATACATCTTATATACCAAGGCCGTGGAGCAGGATGGCAACGCCATGCGCTACGCGTCGCCCGCGCTGAAGTCGGACCCCGTCTTCGCGTGTCCCGACCTGCACTACTCCGGGAAGCTTGTTGAGATTCAACGTTGTTCTGTAAAGTAGGGCGCTCTGGGGTACACAGAAAAGGCACGATCCTACTATTCAGGGTACTATATTAGGGTCCCCTATTTTCGGAAACCCCCATATCGCTTTCGAATAGCCCTGGTGTCAATGCTTAGCCCCACGGCTAGTCCAGGTCTTGGCTCTATGACAGCCGTAGGCGTCGACATCAGCATCATGAGAGTCTTAGTAGCTGAGTGGATACACTTTGCACTTTTGGGGATAAGATTACCCACTATAAAACTAAAAGTGTGCACTTTTGGGGGCTTATGAACTCAGCAACTAAGTATGACAGTCGCAGGCGTCGACATCAGCATCATGAGAGATCAAGCGTCCGGGCTTTCAGATGAAAGGGCAAACTACTCTCAGTCCGAGACTCGAAACTGGAAACCGCCATCGATGCACGAAGTATAGGGATCGAATAATTAGCAGTAGCATATCTATATTGTCCCCTTGTAGTCTCTTATCTTTAGTTAATACGACCATGTACCCCAACCCCACTCTATATCACCCCCTTGGCCACGAAGGCTCGAAGCAATCAAGAAGAACAGCGAGGCTATCCTTTACATCTCGAGAGATCTCCGCCCCTGGCCGGCAAAAGGATGCTGGGCGAAATCGACTCTGGACTCATGGTTTGTGGTCCATGCGAGTCACTGATACTCCATGCAGGGCATGTGTTGGGAGGATGCCGTAACCTTGAACACTGCAACGTAACTCCGGCACCTCGAGTCGCCACCACAAAGAACCTGCAACACTGCAGAATGACATGTTGTCATGCACAACAAGACAGGAGAACAGACAACGGACCCTGGTAAATGTGCCAGCGAGATTACGTAGCAGCAGCAGCGGTAACTACGACAAGTATCCGGAAAATACAAGCAGGGTTCGTAAGTATCTTGATGGAGCTGTATGATACTTACATGCATGGCTGCCTTAGGTATGACAAGCTGGACACACTGTTGCGGTCAACACTCGTAAAACCCCACACCCAGGTCAAAACTCTTGCTGGATGAAAACTACGCCGTCCCACCCGCGACCCTTAGTTACCTACCTTTGGTTAGTTTGGAATGGGAGCATGGTAGTAATAGTAGTTATAGTTGTACCCCATTCCTTCATTCCCTACTAACCAAAGGTAAGGTTAAGGCTCCTAGACTCCGAACCTCGAGCTCCCAAACCTGCAAAGCCTAAGCCCCTTCTAAGCTCCCCGAAGACCGAAAGCCGCTGAGCGCCATAACCCTGCACCCGAAGCTTCTGTAGCCGACGTAGCAAAGTCCCGAAGCCGAAGCCTCAAGCCCAAACCATCCGGGAGTAACATTGCTAGTAATTCCGAGCCCCATAATTACTCAGATACTCCGGAGAGAAAGCTGAAGATTCTAGGAGAAACCTCTGGTTATACCCTGCCCCTAATACGCCAAGCCCAAAACCGAAAAAAAACCCTAAACCTCGTCTGCTCCGTCCGAGTGCGAGTCGAGCGCCGAAACCCGTAAATCCCAAACCCCTAAACTCCAACTAGGGCCTTGCCTGCCTTGTGCGAGTGTGAGCGTCGAAACTCCAACTAGGACCTAGGAGGCTAGAAAAGCCTCTTGTCAGGTCAGGACCCGCACTTCACCCTCCAGGCCGCTCTCTCCGGCTGCCACCTGGTCCTTGGAAGGGCGGGGGGGTTCGGATGATATAGGGGCCTTAATAAGTGCCTACACTATGCTGGGGGTTCCTTATTATGTTTATGTTCTAAAATACTAAGTATTAAGGCCCCTATGGTGTTCTGGGAGCTTCGGTATGAGTTTAGGGCTGAAGGCTTCGGGGTGGCTGGGTGCTTCAGGGTTTGGTACAGACTTTCTGATTGTCAGGTTATTTTTTTTCAAGGTTTGGTTTTCGGGGTGTATTCGTGGTTGTTCCGGACGTGCGTTATAGTGATGTTGAACCACTTGGGTACATGGGATACTTCGCAGCTGGGTTGTAAGTATGGCAGCTGCAGGTCTCGAAGAACCTTGCATGTCCCAACTGTAAGCTATCTACCCTTGAGCCTTCAATCCCAAACCTTGCCGACCAGTCAAAGCACTCCGAACCCGAGACCTCGTCTGGCTTGTCCGAGTTGCGAGAGCGTAAACCCGGAAATACCCTGAAACCCTGAACCAGAAACCTTCGAACGCGAAGCACCGAAATCGTCCCAAATCCTGAGTCCCTAAACCCCGTAAATCCAAAGCCCCAAAACGCCAAGATCTCCAACTCCTAAACCCCAACACGCCTAAACCGGCCTAAACCCCTGAACCCGAAACCCTGAACCTGAACCCCAAATCTTATAAGCCAATCTCAACCAAGCGCCTGCAGCATGAGGCTCCAGGGACCTCCTCGATCCGAGGTTGCGCGTTTGGCTGGAGCCTTGCCTGCCCAGATGAAAGGGGTCTAAAACAAGCTGCCAAAAGGGTTCAGTTAAGTTGTATAGGGCCTTAAACAGGGTTCATTTAAGGGTCTCTTGAAGCCTTTCTCCAGATCGTGCGGAAGAGCACAACTTGGAAGTTTTAGATCATGCGCACCCCAAAAAAGGTTCTGAGGGGTTTACGTAATGCTTTAAGCTTATTTGGATTGAAAAGCCGGTGTATGAGCCTCACGAGTTGAGGCTGGGCTCAGGAATTCATAGTTTATGGTTTCCGACATCCAGGCGGGCATATACAAGTCTGTGCAAAAGGGTTTGAGTTTGCGGCAATATTCAAAATCTACAACGTTGGAGCATGGATGAAGTATTTAGGATGACCAGTACTGGGATTCTCGATCTTCGATGGCCACTGGGAGAACGAAAAACCTTTTGGTCTTGTATATTTGGTCTATCTTAGGTAGTTTGAACTTGTTCTGGCCCGGTTATTGAGGAAGAGAGCGAGACCTTGCTTTAAAGCAGCACGAGGAATATGATGGTGAGCACTTCTGGCTTTAAGGTGAGGCTCTCAGGGTTTACGTTTGAGGGCCACGGAGTTCGGGGAGTCGGGGCTTAAGGGTTTAGGGTTTAGGAGATCATGGCTGGCAAGGTATGGCCTTAGGTTTTATTTCTTCGAGATTCTGCGGGGTTGAGACTGTTGGGTCGATGTGGGGTCTAGTTTCTAGACTCTGGGCTATAACTGCGCGGCTGTCTCTCAAAGTCGAGGGTGCTGGAGTTGATCGAAGTGCGGCCAGGATCGACGTCACGCTTTCGGGTTGGAGTTTTTGGCGGTCTGCTGTTCGAAGTCATGCTTGCTAAGAGCTAAAATTAATTGAATGAAGTGGGTTTATACTATATGGCGTAGATAGTTTCCCTGTGAAGGGGCAGCAGGGCAAGTTTAGACACTTTCGACTTCATCTGTCTGGTTCTTGGTAGGGAATGGGGGATTGGGTTATAGCGACTACCATAAGGCACCCTTAAGGGACTGTCATAGGGATCCATCCCTCCATTCCCTACTAAGAACCAGACAGTCGTCCCCGAGCTCAGGAGCAGCGAGATGAGCTCTTGGCCAGAATGCGGACTGCCATCGACGACCAAGATGTCTTTGGCGTCAGGGAGGCGCCACTGAACCCTTAAACCCTACTTGGAGGTTCATGGGTAGTTTTAAGTGGGGTTATAAGTCGGCTATTAGCTATAGTTACAGCCCATATTCGGGGACTTATACCAAATAATACCTACCCATGAACCTTCAAGTACCTCGAAGTACTGCATGGGTCAGAGTAATTAGTCATAAGGTTCCCGCCTCCCTGTTCTAATTGCTAAGTTGGACTTACTACATCTTCTCTGATGTGAAGACGAGTCGAGCCCAAAAGCCAAACCGTATCTCAGGCTCAGGTAACCGCGGTTTTCCGCAGTTCGAAGTTCCCGTCATCCATGTGCCGCTCTTGTTGGCAGCCGATCGAGCGTCTTTGGTACACCTTGTCATTTGCGTGTTCCGCCGTCCCCCACTATGGTCACCATTGCACCTCCAGTCTCTCAGTTCAGTTCTGAACCTCCACAGTGAAAGCTCCACAGCCCCAGCAATCCTGAAAGTGAGTGCCAACAGAGAGAACATTGGACGAGGTCATCAAGGATGGTGAAGAGCATGGTTTGTCAGCATCTTCGCTGCAAGTCTTTCTTGTCTAGCAGCCTTCGGCTTGAAACACCACCAAACCCACAGAAACAACTTCGCACCTCCCAGGAGACATGCTGCTAAGCCTCAAACATGTCGGCCTCGTTTTGTTGACTCACGTCCTGAGTTGTGGCGAGGAGCAGACGGCCCCCCAATCGAAGTATAGTGCCCGACAGAGTTTGAAGGGCTGTTTGCTGGGAGCAAGATGTGCTTTCTTGCATGATCCCCAAGGATCAAGATCTGCAAGAACCTCGAATGGCACTCAAGAAGCTGGTGCCGTGGTAGCAGTGGAGCGGATGAGAAAGCCTAAGCTTCTGCCTTGACTGTTGAGCGAGAGCTTCATGGACCCGAGTCTCGAAGTTTATATTGACATCATGAAGAACTCTATAATCTATACCCTTATAAGGCTCCTTACCGATGGCTTCTATCTCCAGTAACTGCGAGGGGCAAAGAGAACAACTTGACGGAGTATAGGGTGTATAGGGTCAAGAGTTTTAACAGCGGGACCCTAAGCAGGCCTCATACGAGGACGCAATAAACAGGGAGGACCCCCCCCCCCCCGCCCCCCCCCCCCCTAACCTTGACTGCATCTGCATTGTGCAGGCCCTGTCCAGGGTTCACGGGCTTGAGTTGTTTTGAGGGTTTACGAGACTGGGCATATTTTGCGGCTCTTTCACCCTGCAGACGCCCTTCACCCCAGGCCTGTAGAACAACCCCTGCCTAGATCAAGTACAGTGAAGTTGGCAGCTTGTCGGGCGCTCAGCATGCGGGAAAGGATTGCCCCCGATCCATGAACTTCGGTTTAGCGGAAAAGTTTGAGGCAGGGCTACGGCTGCCCAGATAAGCATTGTGTTTGGCATTAAAATTAGCCTTAGTAGTTCAGCGGACCGTGGGTTTGGGAGCTTGGTTGAGTTCTTTTTTTTGGGGTGGGTTTAGGGTTCAGGGCTTGGGTGTGTAGACGTTTCGCCACTGCGAACCAAAGCAAGCCCCAAAGGTTACCAGGCAGGTTCTCGGCCTACGGGTCGGGCAATCAAGGGTTCAAAGCTTTGAGGAGGAGGAGGCCTGGATAATTGGAAGGAGTGGGCCTACAGCAAGCGAAGCAACGCCCCCAAATATGATCCGAACGGGAAAGAAAGCCGTAAGCTGCTTCGAAGGATTTGCAGGTTTCAGTTTGATGGGTTTCGGGCTCGCGGACCGCATACGGTATATGGGCTTTGGGCTTTGGCGTGGAGGGTTACGGTTTCGAGTTTCTCACTGGTCAAGTTCACATTTACGGTGTGGAGGTGGCGATGATGGGGTCGAACCTCTCGTACATCCCTGTAGAGCTTCTGTGGTATCTAGGGCAAGATTAGAGCAGCGTCTAAGTCATCGCAGATCGAGATGCCACACCCTTCGTTCCGGGCGTCGAGCTCTGTCTTAGCAGTGTCTCCTCCGCCATACTTACAGTAGCTCTCAAACCTTCTACCAACACAGAACCCTGCACCTTTCACCATCCAGAAACTGACCCCGTTCGTAGGCACATATAGACGGGCACTCCAGTCAAACTTGTTTCATTCGCACTTAAGACCCGAGGCTGACTCAGCCCTACAAACAAAACCTGTTCAACTCCAAACAAAGTGCGCAACCCGTGTATCTGCTACGTACGTCTCGAAACCTCGACCCCGCCAACCCGCACTCAGTCCGAAGAGTTCCTTGCTAGGTGGGAGCCATTGCGACCAGGCGTTAGCAGCCTGGACGAAGACCTTCCACGGGGGTTCAGGGTGCGAGTTTCACGTCCTGGGTGGTTATGGTCTGGTAGCTAGATCAGCAACTTACCCTTATCGTTCCATGCAACGTGTGCTTAAACAGAAGTACTTCCCCAGATTTCGGAGGTTCGAGGCGGTCATGGGACAGCAGCCTGTAGGCGCAAGAGCCTGGGTTCATCGCACACCGCGAGCTTCGCTCGAATCTGATACCGAATCGCTACTTGGATTCAGGTTTTAGGCTTTAGATGCATGCTTTCCCAGCTCAAATTAGAAAGGCCTGAGTCGCTGTTGGAGGCTTGAGACGAATTGGCTGGAGCGATGTCGCAGCATTTTCCGGATGAGTCAGAAGCCTAGGTGGCGAGGCACCCATCGTTCTCTTGCGAGGCCTGGATGACCTGGTTGTACTCACGACTCGTAATTTACATGTGGCTTACAGGGAGGTCAACAGGCCGGCTTGTGGAGCTTGGCACTAGATTCGTCATACTTGGCACAGGCTGTGGAGGGCTCGTGCCTAGAGTTGATTCGGCGTCATACATGTTTCCATAGAGCTTTAGAGCCTGTTGTAGTACAGGAATGGTTGCCGTGGAGCTTGCGTTGATGAACACGTTTGTTTCTGCGTTTGCGCGGCCGTCTAGCTAGCCGCAGTAAATATCATGAAGTGCGAGAGGCTACATTTTGCAAGCAGCAGGCTGTCACTCTGGGTTCATGAAGACTCATTGGAACCCTATGATCCCTTTGCCAAGGCAAATAGACCTTCAACGATCCTTCTATACCTGTGCGTATACGGCCTTGTAAATGCCTTCTAACCCGCCTAAGCCTAAACCCTGCACCTAGAGCCATAGACATATTATTATCGTTGCCAGCACTATTCCTTGGGTTTCCATATTAGTTACATAACACATATGGGAGTTTCCGAAAATTAGGGGTACCTTATTGTCAGGGTCCCTAAACCCTCAACTAAACCCTATAGTAGGGTCCCCTATTTTCGGAAACCCACATATCGTCCCCCAAAGCTGGTCGCATGGAGGTTCCTGGCTCGCCGACTTGGCGAAGGCGGGCGGCCGCCTCCCAAGGCGCCAGGAGCTTCCCAGGGAGGCGATCTGGGCCTTTCGGCTCCCTTTGTTGCTGTTTTGGGTTCAGGGTTTAGGGTTTGGGGTTTAGGGTTAGGGTTTAGGGTTTAGGCCCTAAACCCTAAACTTTAGGGTTTAGGATTAGGGTTTAAGAGCAGCCAGCAAGTCCTGTGTCAAAATTGGTTCAGAGCAGCTTCGGTACCTGTGCGTGCTCGCCGGCTTCAGTCAAGATGATTGCAGGCCGTGGTCTGGCTAGACTTGAGTCCAGTGGCAATACAAAAGGGACAAAAAGGGTTTGGGGTTGAGGGGAGTCTCAAGCCCAGTTGCAAAAAAGGTTGTTGCTTTTCGGGCCGCAGGGGTGGGGGGCGGGCATTTAAGGACTTCTATGACTGAAGGGTCTCAGAGATGTAACTCGGGGAGTGCTGCGGGGGGGGGGGGCTTCACACCTGCCAGGCGGAGAGGCTTGTAGCAGGTCTGGGCTTGAAGAAGGATCTAGATTCTATATCAGGGTTCGGCGTCCAGTAGGGGCTGCCGTATGGGAGCCGTGACCCAGAGCATAGGCTTCAGGCTTTTGGCTTTTGAGTCAGAGGGCCAAACCCCACTCACAGACTTTGTTTGTTCATCCCCAACCCATGGTCTTCAAAGCCTTGGGCTTTTTAGGGATTATAGGGGTTAGGGGGTTAGGGCTTATTTAGGGTTTATAGGGTTTAGAGTAATTAATAATCATCGTACATACTCTTAAAAAGAATAGCAGTAATGTTAGTAATGATACTAAATCTTTGGAAACACATTAATTACTAACCATAACAGTAGTAGTCGTACAGCAACACTCAACAGCTTAGTTGTTCGTGTGCTAGCCTTGGGCTTTATCGGGATTACTGTTATCTAGAGAACTACTGGCAGCAGCGCTGCTTTTTCCGAGCATGATTACGAACCATTCGTAATTTCTGCTGTTGCACCACTCTTCGTAGTCCAGCTTCAGCTGAGGACTGCGATGAGCTGGAAAAAGACGCAGAGGATTGTTTTCATGCAACTGGCTTCGAGACAGGCTTTCAGTCCTGTCGGTTATTGTCGCAACGAATGCTGCCATGCATGCGATCATGACAACTTTTTTGCCGGTTACATCAAGCGGGCCTGATCCATTTCCCAGCCGTTCTAGCCGCCAGAGCTCAATGTCTGTGCCGGAAACCCTAGAGCAATAGAACTTGTAGTCCTTATCAATCTGTCTGCGGAGCTCGCGGCCAGGATTTCGACAAAGGGCGGCACCAGCTAGCCACCAGGGTGGTGGCAATTTCGTGCACCAGTTGCAAGCCAGTCCGATGCTTCGTGTCTGTTGGAATTATTGGTCATGCTGTTCATTGTTAAGACCCTTGCGCTGTGAAGATTTCAGTCGGATACCTGCAGAAGCCACGCCCCCCCGACCATGACCAGCACCAACTAAAACTTGCAGAACTCACATGCCATCATCGAGTGGTAAAATGCCATGCAGTTGTGTCCACAAGTAGAGCCTCGACCCTCGTGCGCACCAATGGCTAGGATCTCTAATGGTCGGCGGTTGCGGATAATCGAGGAAGGCCTGCAACAGGAACCATCCAATGACCCGAAGATGTCGTGCAACAACCCTTTTAGGTAAGAACTCTTGACATGTCGAGGGCTTCTGGGCAGATGAACCCCTGCTTTGTGCATTCTTTCCTCTATAAGCCTCTGGGGGCTAGAAGGCAAGGCTTCTTGCTTTGTGCATTCTTTCCTCTATAAGCTTTGCGGGGCTGGAAGGCAAGGCTTAGGGCTTCAAGGGTCTGGCGGCTCGTGGCTTGTTCGGGTGGACATGTGCATTTTGGAACTGAGGTATTGTTGGCTCCTCGGCATGCACCCCGACGGTTGAGGAGGAAAGTATTGCACAAGATGCACGTTCGGTTTGGGTGTTTGTGGGTCTGGCACGACTGCTTCCTCTGCTGTGGTGAACGCCTGCTCTGAACTCTGCATATCATTAGAGTGGCAACACTGCGCAAATTATCGACGACGACGACGACCGACCATTACGAGATGCTGTGACTGCCACTTCGCCTTTGGTCATTTCTTCTGCTTCTTTGCCACCGACCCACAGCAAGTTGTAGACATTGGAATCAAGCAAGTGCCAGCTGCAGGAGCTCCTAACACTCCACCCTCAAGACATGTCAGGTCCTCTTTTTCGAATCCGGAAGCTCTGCTCTAGGCTCAGAGCCACATTCCATCAAAGTCTGCACACGGAAGCCAACAAATTCAAACCCATAACCCAGCACCCGATCATCCGATAAATTTTGAACCTTACAGAGAAGAGTAGCATGGCCCCTGCTCAAGGATGACACGAACTTCATGGCCTTGAAACTGAAACCCTCACTTCTCTACAAGTACGCCTTATTTGTGCCAGGGTTAGGGTTAAATGCTTTGTTAGGGATAGTTGGGGGCATTCGTATTTAACTGTCAGAGGTGAAATTCTGAGCCCCGATACTCAAAGCCCAACAGTCCTGAAAGCCTGCCGGAAGCCGGGAATTAAGCAGGCTACGGTCTGAACACCCGGCCACCTGGCCATGGAATTCAGTTCTTTACTTCGAGGTTCTAAGCTCAAGGGGGGTTTTGGGTTTAGGGGTTTTGGGTTTGTCCTTTCAGACTTTCGCATAGTTCTTATGTGTGATGCTGTTAAGAGTGGTCGCATGCAAGGCATTATGTCTTGTGTGTTTGGGTGAGTGTTGCAGCCAGTAGTGTTGCAGATTTGCCTGGCCCTCAGTTTCTTTTCTTCAAGGGTTCCCGGCAGTCACAAGAGGGCTGGATGCAACAGAGTTTAATGGAGGGCTTCTATAGGATCGTGTTTTGCGTTGCCTCATAATTTCCTTATTCGGGTTCAAGGTCTAGGGAATACAGGTTTTTGGTGCTATAGAAGACTAAATCAAATCACCAATGCTCTGCCGCAGGGTAACACCCCAAAAACCCTTCCCTGTGACAGGGTTTAGGGCTCGTTTATTATGGAGTGTAGGACCAGTTCAGGATGTTTGGCCTGCTTGCGGGCTTCTAGTTTTGGGGTTTCTGTCCATGAGTCACCGAGTCACCTTTCTTAGCAAGAGACTGGCAAGTTTCGACTGCAATTCCGGTGGGGTCATACAACCGATCGATTATACCGCTGCCAATACCTAACCCAAATAACGATGGAACCCATCGTGTGAGCTCGACAGATTTCAGTAATACATTCCTAAAGTTCCAGCATCTGCATTCGGGTCCCTTATCCTATTGGTTCATGACCAGCTACAATGGGCGTAGATTGGAGACCCGATGCTCGCTACCCACGGAGGGAACGTTGTATATCCACGCCAAGCCTCCTTCCCCGTTGCCGCATTGCCCAAACCCAGGCAAGCCGGAGATTCGTCCGAAGCATTCTGCCATCGCCCGTTCCCCTTCCTCAACTTAAACAGAGCTGAAATTCAAAAATCGCACACCCTATCAGCCCCAAACCGAATAAGTGTGGAAAAATAAGTGTGTGTACTCCAAAGCCTGAGAACAAACCCTACAGCCCCACAAACCTCAAACTCTATTTAGCCTTCGGATGCTCTGCACATCTCAGGACCCCTATGGGTCGCAGCTTGCAGCAGCCGGCGCACTGGCCAGCAGCTGCCTGGAAGAGCTTGGCTCCTCGACTGCCTTCGGCTGGTTATGGGTTTTAGGGTTTGGGGTTTAAGGGTTTGGGGGTTTAGGGTTTGGGGTTTAGGGGTTTAAGGTTTGGGGTTTAGGGGTTTAAGGTTTGGGGTTTAGGGGTTTAAGGTTTGGGATCTAGGGGTCTAGGGTTTGGGGTTTAGGGGTCTAGGGCTTTAGGATGTAGGCGTTTCGAGTTTAGTAGGACTTTAGGGGTTTAGGGATTTAGGGTTTTGGGGCTTAGTGCAGACCCCTGACTAATCAATCCTTCTTTTGGAAACTTTAATGAATGGGGTGCATTTATCGGGGTCTACAGTATGTTTCCAGGGTTAGGTAGCTTTTGAGTTTTCGGGTTACGGATCTTTGAAGAAGTTTGGGAGATTAGGATTATTGGGTTCCGGGCTCTAGGGGCGAAGGTTGGCATGCGTTTTTGGGGTTTAGAGTCATGGGGTTCAGGAAGTTATGGGGCTTTCTGGTCCTGAAAAGGGACCATAATGTAGGGAAATGAACCTTCGAGCCAGGCTCCCAGTCCGAAAGCATGAAAAGCAAGGGATCCCTGTCCGAGGGGTTTGGGTTCTTATCAGGGTTTTATGGTTTAGGGTTCAGGGTTTAGGTAAGACGCAGTGTTTGGAAGCCATGTGTAGTTTTGCTTTGGTTCTCTACGTCTTTAGGATGACATGGCAGGTGGTTGCGTGTTGTCTGCTCTTGCGACCCGATTTCTGAAGGTTTTTTCAGGCCACAGCATTCCAGCGCGAGAACTATATTGAGTGCTAAGACTAGCGAAACCTCACTAGTGACCAGCATGACTTGTTCAAGTACCGTATCAATTCTGCCAAGACGAATAGGCTCCTGTCGCAGTTCTGTCTCAAAAAGCCAAACCCCAAAGGCTCTAAGGCGGCAGTTGCAGACGCGGATAGAAGAGAGTGCGCCCTGCGTCGCTTCAGAAGACTTATAGGTGTTGCCGAGTTGCCTTTGGGGTTGGGCGCCACTAAACACACGAATTGAGTTTCAGCTTCTTCTCATAGTTCTCGCCCTCTCAGCACCACCGTAATGAACCCTAAACCCTAGACCACTGCCCTAAACCCATTCTTTCATTGGGGGGAAGGTCAAGAGGTTTCGGAAGAGAAGGTAGACGCAGGTTCAGGACGGTCTGCGGCTTCTTTTTGCTTATGGAAGGGTTATAAGGGTTGGGGTTTGACAGACGCCCCGCCAGAACTGGTGTGCAGGTGATGGCGTCGATCTGGCCATCTTCCTGGACTATGGCAGCCTCTTCCAGGACCACCATGGGTGTTCTAATTGCCAGCCCTGGAATCTGAAGCCAGCGCCCGAAGTCCACAAAACCCCAGACCCCGAAGCCGAAACCCGTAAGCCTACTCTACATTCCAGCCATGAGACGGAAAAACTCTCTGCCATGCCTTTTGTCGAATGCGCAGCAAGCCTTGCAAAGATTCCGGAAAACCCCCACCCGAAACCCCAAACACCCCGTCGCACAAACTTCGGCATGTCTTGCAAGGAGCCGCGATCCGAAAGCGAAGAAGAGGTGGCTTCACTCGCAACAGTTCTCAAAAGCCTTATCCACCAAGACCCGAAAGCTCAGACACCCTCTGCCTCAAATTTCAAAGCTTTATAAAACCAACAACTCCTCTTAACGCCCTTAAGCCATCTACTAAAGCCCCAATCCGGGCCCGTCCTTGCTAAGTAGGGGGAAGAAAGCCCGAACCCATGCTCCCTGCTAAGCCCAGAGCCGACTTTTCGTTCGGATGTTCTGAGTTGTTGGGTGTGGGTCGCTGCATGTCGGACGCAGGGGCCTTATAATGTTACAATAGTTTATGCTATAAGGCTTACTAGAATAAGAAGGATTACTTTAAGGCTTACCATAAAGGTGACACTTTGTGAGTTTGCGGGTGTCCTCTGCCGCCCCTATGAAGTTAAGCACGTCCTCTGAACTTCATTTATGAGACTTTCAAGTCGGTTTAAGCCAGAAGCCATCGACGGCAATCCCTGAAACCTGCGGCTTCGGCCCAACCCTGAAACACTAACTGCTATACCCTCATCGTAGGTTCGTCCTAGCCAGGCGGGAGGCAAAAAAAACTGCTATACCCTGCATGAACCCTACAACCTGCAAGCCACAACTTGCAATCCAAATTCCCAGGTTTTCGCTGAAAGCCTAAAGCATGTGGCCCTGTTCTTCTCACACAAGAAGACACAGGCACACTCCTATGCAACTGAGCGTTCAAGGGCTAAAGGGCCGGCAGGGGTTTGGTCTAGGGTTCGTGCATGAAGGAAAAAAGGCTTGGGCCATCTTGCGGGACTATGACTCCGACATCTTTGACATCTGGAAGGGATTCGGGTTCAAGCTTGCCTAAGGCTTCACTTCGCAGTGATGTTGGCAGCTCCTCACTAGCCTTTTTAAAGTAATCTAAGCAAGGTGTTCGGAACCTTTACACCCTGCACCATGGCCCTATGTCTAGAAGCTATAGAGAGGCTTCTGAGACGCTTTCAGCGAAGAGCACGCACTCGAAGACAACATGGTCGGCTCTGAAGCAATGACAACCGGCAACCCCACTTCCTGCACAGAGCTGTAGCTGAAAGTCAGCCTAACGCAACAACTGTTGTAAGTACGGGTATGTGCAGGATAGACCGTTCTCGCACAAGCCTAAACCAGCAACCTGCTGCAACATTCAAGCCATAAACCAACATAGAGGCCCATTTTTTTTATCCGGGTTCCTTATTAGACTGACTTTTTACTACAAAGAAACCCAAAGCCTCATTGTAACTAGTACTGCCCCTACATTCCCCCCAACCCTAAACACCTCNCCCCCCCCCCCCCTCTGCGGCTTCAGGAGCCATGAGGGAGGCTGAAGTAGAATAGCCCCAAGTCACGGGCGACCCGACAAAAGCCTCCATCCTTTACCCCAGGCCCTACACCATCAGCCCTATACTTTCGGTTTTAGGCTTTGCCGCGACGATAAACAGGTGTGGGTTTTGACCGTGACGCCCGACACCTGCAACTTGCCTGCAGCCTTGCCGTTGGGACCTCAAGGAAGACTTTAGAATTTACTCTATGGGTTGGGATTTTTCCATCAAGGCTTTGGGATATAGGGGCTCTTGCCCTTGCAGGAATTGCTGTAGCTCGGCACATGAGGACACTCAGACATAGAGTGAGACTCAGAGGTAGGGGTTGCTGGGACAGAACAGCCACACAGCAGTCACAGTACTATAAGTACTGTAGCTATGGCCATTGGAACACTTGGACTTGTGCCGCACGTGCACTTGCCAAGCTCCCCATGGATGTTGACAGTAAGCCTGTTGAGAGTGATGCCCGCATGCACCACATTTTTGCAAGGCTTTGATAAAGCTGTGATGGGGTCTGAACTGGCAAGTCCTGCCAGCTTTGCCCTCACATATGTCGCTGATCTGAGCTTCCCACTCCTTGGTATCAGACACCTCCCAAACCCCAAACCCCCAATCTGTATCTGTAGCATTCAGCACTCAGGCAGCTTGCCCGAAGATCTTTCGACAACAGCAACGGACCTCCCGGTGCTTCCCTATGATCCTTGGCTTCTGGTGCTTGGGGTCTCCACTATAATGAGAAGGATTATTCATTAAGAGGTCTACTACAAGTGTACCAGCCGGGTCACCATGCTCGAAACCTGGTTGGGGTCCGGATAGGCCCTGGGCTTGCAGGAGGCACCGATTCCCTGCAGATTCGCACGAGTATTTGTAGGGCAGAGGCTTTGGACATCGAATGATGTAATGTAGGAACCTGATTAAGAAACCCTGGCCCCATAACCCCCAATTTATTAGGATCCATATTAAGAACCAAAATAAGGTCCCAAGGTTTCTTAATCAGGTTCCTACATTACCCCGGCTTCGTCGCCTTTCGGTCGCCACTGTGGGTCCGCGCGCACGGCGTTCGCACAAGGAACGGACAACATCATTCGTTTAGTAGGACCTGTACTTCAGGCAAGGGCCCAACAGCAAACCAACAATACTTTAAAGAAGCCCCAAAGAGCTTATATCCCCTACATCCCTAAACCTAAAAGCCTGCAGCTGGAAGACCGCTCTGTGAAGTGAGGATGTGCGCGGCTGGCCAAACTTCGAGCGTGCTTTGGCTGCCTGAAAGAGACATCCAAAACCCTAAACCCGTAAATACCAACCTCGAACCATCCAAAACTGATAGAGCCCAGCTCCTACCCTCCCGGCCATCTAAAGCCCTCACTCAAACCCCGCAACCATTATCACAGCATGGCTCAAGTCTTCTATCCGAACCCTGAAAGCCCGAGTGTGAGAGCGCAAACCCCGAAAACCTGTAAGCCTCTAGTCTGAGGTAATGTCGCCGAACTGCTGGCTTGCGAGGCGAGTGCTTTCTGGACGATTCTCGTTTGAGGTCCTCAATGGGCGCAGGAAATACGTAATGCCTACGTAACAGTTGTGATACCCTATGGAATTGCAATGAGCGTGAAACCTGCCGTCTGAAACTGCACCATGCCGCAGGTGTCTCCGAAGCTCTCGCCTGGCCTGCATGAGACTTCCGAATCAAGACCACCCAAGAACCGTGAAATCTGCATTCCCACCTCTGAGCCCACCAAATCGACAGTACCCTACCAACCTACGGTCGCAAGGCGAGAGGCCCTACAAACAGCTGGCATGCGAACTGCGCTTAAGTCTAAGGCCGTACAAAGCCCAGATTCGCAAAACTTCAACAATAAAGGACAAATCCACAAAATAACATATACCGATGTTCTTCAAAAACGGGTTCAAGTTTTCGGGATGGACCAGGCCGCAGAGCTTAGAGCTAAGCGTAGTGAATATCAGTCGAGCTGCTTCTGAAGATCAGTGGGGGGACTTCGGCGCATTAGAACAGTGGTCTATCCGGCTGCTTACGCCGAGCCCCAAACCCTTAAATCTGAACAGCCGTAGCCGTAGCCAAGCCCATGCCTGGAAGGGTGGCGCCGGGCAGTCCATCTTGCTGATTGACGAGGCAGCGCTGGAGCAACTTCTGAAGTCGGAGAAGTTTCTTGGCCCAGCTTTAGGATCAGCACGGCCTTGCAAATATAGTTATATACCAGCGGACAGTGCCCGTTCTGTACGCTGACAACGACAACATGGCATGGTCACACGACTGAGTTGACATTGAAACTGATTTGAAACAGATCGTCCACGCCATGATGAAACGCCTGCTTAGCAGCGTAGAATGATCACTCATGTTTGTATGTAGAACCAGCAAAAGTACATACTTACCTGCCTACCTACCTACATGTGTAACCTCTGTAGATAGATGGATTCCTGTGCATGCTCCCTCTTTTGGGCAGCCTTCAAATCTCTGAGGATGCCTTGGCCTGAAGTTCTGGATGCTTTCAAAGCCAACCAGGAGCGCATCGGGTCTCTTACAGACTTCAGAATCCTTACTCTCCAAGAAGAATCCCAACTGCATCACCCACAACTGTTTCAGATCATACATCACCCATAATACTATCCGGCTGGCGCAGGTACGAGTATCAGGTCTGCGGTCTTGGTTGCAGGGATGCGTGGCTAATCTATGCTGCGTGCAAGTTCCTCTGAGAGGTGCGCCTCGTGTCTGCAGTACTTTTGAGCCGCACTGTGCTAACCTTGGCACTAGAACCCTCCAAGCTTCGTAAGCTGTTAAGGCATGCCCATCTGTTTCATGCGACCGCAGGAGCCTCCCAAAGTGCCGGATGTTTTCTGCGATTTGTCACCCGGCGACAGAGAAAGAGAGACAGCGAGGGAGAGAGAGAAACGCATTCTGCAGGAATTTTGGGATGAAAGGTACTATCCTTGACGCTGGCGGGGTTGCTTCCATTGTGTTTAAGCTTTTTCGTCCTGCGACATAGAGTTTGCGAGGAGAAGTGACAATGCAACCGTATATTGTACCCGTTTGGCGTAAATCAGTGCAACTAACCCCTAAACATGCCTGAACCCTAAATCCTTTTACACGCTAGCCGCTAGACCCCTAATCCAGAACCGAAATTATTAAATGACTTGACTGCAGGTGGATGGCGTACCCTTGGCATGCCTCAGCTAATTCTGTTTTTGTTCAAAGGGGGATGTGCAAGTAAGTACAGGCCTGGGGAGCTTCAATATGCTTCCATGATCTTCAGTCGAAAAGGTCCCTGAATATAGTTAGCAATACTAAAAAACCCAAGACAAATTCACGCCAACCCCGAAGCCCTTCAGCAAGTGAAACCGGATGGCAAAAGCCAGCTAGCCTTTCAAGTAAGGTAGGGGGACTTAAAGTTTTTGGGAATAGTCTCTCCTGTTGGAGCCGCGGAGTTCCTTGCCGTAACTATACTATAGTTTTAGGTTTAGGGTTTACCTTTGAGCCCTGTTCTCCTATATTCAGCCACCAAGTCCAGCCGCACATCATTCCGCCCTTTAGACCGTCGGGCAACTTCAAAATCTCCACTGAAAACCCGAAGCTGTCAAGAAGCCATTGGGTTGGATGATGTGTAGACTGTGTAGACCCTGAACGTGCCAAACATTCATGACGGTTTCTTTATGGGTACAAGAAGGTTGTTTTCAGGTTTCGGGTTTTGGGCTTTTGGTGTTCGTAGAGCTGTTCCAATAAAGCCCACCCACCATGCATCAACACTTTAGCCGGCATCAGGTTAGCGACCAAAACTTTCAGCAAAGTGGAGGACCTCCAGGTGCTGCAGGACTGGCGGTCAGCAGCAAAACCACCTCCTTGACCAGCTGCTGCTGCTGCCGCTACGTACTACTGCCACTACTGCTGCCACTACTACCACTACTACTACTACGACGACGACTGCTACTGCTTCTACTACTGCTGCTACTACTGCTACTACTACTACTACTACCACTACTACTACTACTACTACTACTACTACTACCTACTACCTACTACCTGCTACCTGCTACCTGCTACCTACTACCTACTACCTACTACCTACTACCTACTACCTACTACCTACTACTACCTTACTACTAGTACTAGTACTAGTACTAGTACTAGTACTAGGCGCACTAGTACTAGTACTAGGCGCCCCCCCCCTACCAACCACCCCCCCCCCACATACTCCTCTAACACACATCCGCTTTACTCGGTATTT
>BGNK01001167.1:80406-105208 GCA_003297005.1 Symbiodinium sp. clade A Y106 | reverse complement strand
TAAAGCAAAGCCAGGAGGCCACACCCTAAACCCCTGAACCCTAAACCCTAAACCCCTAAACCTCAAGCCCTAACACTCATGGAAATCGTAGGCCCGAAAACAAGTTTGGACATGAATTGCATGGACATTTGTAAGTCTGAAGCCAAATTTGACCGTCAATTGTATGGACAGCTGTAGCCCGTAGGCCCGAAACCAGGCTCCAACATCAACTGTATNCAAATTTGACCGTCAATTGTATGGACAGCTGTAGCCCGTAGGCCCGAAACCAGGCTCCAACATCAACTGTATGGAAAATCGTAGCCCGATACCAAGTTTGAACATCAATTGCATGGACAGCTGTGGAACCGAAACCAGTTTGAACATCAGCTGTGTAGAAAGTCGTAGGCCCGAAGGCAAGTTTGAATATCGACTGTGGGCGCCTGAACCTTATAGTCAGTTGCTACAGTGAAACTGAGACTGCTTGCCGCTAATGACCGCTATTAGCCGCTAATCCAGGCCACCTAAGACCCCAGTAAGCCCCCAGCACTTGCTACCTAACTAAGCCCATCCGAAGAAAGCATGATTGGGTGACAGTCTCGAAGAGTGGAATCGTGAGCCAAGCGGGCTGTGTAAGCTTTGAAGTGAATCTAGTCTTCGACGGGTGATGGTGAGACATCTATCTTTGAATAGTACAGTTGTATATAGACAGATGTAATATAGCAGGTATACATGTATAGTATACACAGGTAGATGCAAGTTTAGATAAACATAGATATATACAGTATATACCGTAGAGCTGACAACATAAAGCGCTTCAATTCGTAAGCCGACACGAGGTCAATGCATGTAGGAACTGCGGTATTCTTCACCGAAGAAGTCTTGGCTTCAGGACAAGCTTCTCTCTGATGTGGAGGACCAGTCAGGTTTGGGTCAAAGTGTACATTTGGTGGTATAACACAGCACAGCCACAACAGCAGCAACATGTATCAAACAGAACAGAACCAGAAGACTCCCTCAGCCAAATTTTAACCTCAGCCCTGGCAGTTTCTCTCAGCTCGAATCTGTCGATCCTCTCGAATACATCATGTTATAGGAAACCTTCTAGCGTGCTCCGGCGGCGTCAATGCGACGGCTAGCCTGAGAAGACTGATCGTCGCTCTCGCTTGCGATGGAACTAGGAGCTCAAGTTTAGGCAATGCTCATACCTGAACCCCAAAATGTGTAGAATAATGGCCCTTCATGGGTTTTGCGTCATTATTTTACCTACTTTTGGGGGTTTAGGTAATGTCCTTCAGGAAGTTAGGTTGGCACCTGAAGCTTTGAAGCTGAAGGCTTCAGGGGCAAAGTTGTCTGTCAGTCTTGAGTTTGTGGAGAGCTTCTGGCTTAAACCACGGTTTAGGGTTTAGGGCCTCTTCTGAGCGTTGTCTGTTTCAGTACAGTTTACGGAAGCAGCTGTAGTATGTCGTAGTACAGTAGCCACAACTAGAGTACTTGCTTTTGGTTGCCAGACATTTTCCGCAGCCTGGCGTAGTATAGGGGCCTTAACAATTAGAACAGGGTTTTAGGGCCCAGTATCCTATAATTATCATAAGGAATTATTCTGGCCCCTATAGTAGTTGGAGGAGCCGGCTCCCTCGCCATCGACCTCCGTTCAGTTGAGGCTTTCCGGGGCCCTGCGTTAGGGGTTTAGGGTTTAGGGGGTTTAGGGTGTTTCTGGACTCACATAGGATTGTTTTCTGATAGGTTGGGCTGTGTTTTTGTAGTTTAAGTTTATTGTCGTCTGTATGTTCCCAGGTATATCTGCTTGATTGTTTGCATGTTCTCGCGTGAACGTAGTCAGGTGGGCTGCTGCTGGGATTCTTACAGGCTCATGACGCCAGCGGCAGCACCACCACCACGACTACTATTACTATTCCTGCTGTCGAGGGCCATCTGTCATAAAAGCCGGAAGCAGCCACTGCCTTTTGCAAAGCTGCTGCATTGTCTTCATTCCCCTACACCGCATGGCGGGTCCCGATGCACCTGCTTCCCCTTTGCCTGAGTCGCATACATTTTAAGCCTTGCACAGCTGCAGTCGGCCACGGGGCTGCAATGCTCAGAGGAAAGTTTCCCGACGGTGTCCGACGGCCCTTAAGAAGATTGGTTCTTGCTCATCTGGCTTGCGCTGATGTGCTGAGATGCAGTGTCGAACGTAGAAAACTACCAAGTCATCGCTGTGAGAGAAAATGAGAGAAAGATGTTTCGCGAATGCCATTGGAACTGCAAGCAGTTGAAGCCCGTACCATTACTTGCTTCGTTTCATGGCTTAAAAGTATGTTGGGGGTTTCTTACTATAATATGGTATAATGGGCCCTTGTACCATAGGCTTAAAAGGCCTAATTACAGGAACAAAGAACACCGAGAAGTTCCCAGGTGCACGACCCTGGTTGCAGAGAAGGCCGAGCTCCAGAAGGCGCATCGATTGAATCGGGTTCTTGTTAAAGGATGTAACTTAAGTTACCATAATTGGGTTATATAGTAAATAATATGGTTTCCTTGTTATGGTAATTTAGATTGATGTTGAACCTTGATCACCAAAGCTTAGGCCGCTTAGGGCTGAGGTTTGGGATTTGCGAGTACTACACATGTTGGGGGCAAGATATTTTTGCCCCAATATGTGTATGGGATTTGAGGGTGTTTCAGTACGCTGCACTCCGCCACGAGCTCCTAAAGAACTTTGGGGGCCGTGCGCAGCAACAGATCTTCCATCAGGCACTGTTCAGGCTTGCAAAGTACCCCATTGTTGTCGTTCTTCATGTTCACTGGTTCACCCCATAGTAGTAGTCATAATAATACAGGTGATAACCATATAGTCCCCAAAAGTCCATAGGTTTTTGAAAACACCTATGCACTACGGTAGGTCCAGCAGCAAACAGGTTTTCTTCGGCAGTCTCTCATCGTGCCAGGCGAACCTTTGACATCCAGGTAGCACATCCCAAGCCTATCAAGCTTCGGGTTCAGGGGTTTAGGGTTTCGAGTTTTAGGGTTTATGGTTTTAGGGTTTAGGGGTTTAGGAGTTTAGGGTTCAGGGGTTTAGGGTTTAGGGGTGTAGGGTTTAGGGGTTTAGGGTTTTGGGGGTTTAGCCTCCTCAGGGATTAGCTATATAAAGCCCAAGAGAATGTTAATATTATTGTGGTTCTAAGATGGGGGGTATAGTGTAGCAGGTCTAGGAATTCCCAAACACGACGAGGAGTTGGAGGAGCTGACCAAAGCCTTTACCGAGCTGCAGGCCGTTAATCCTGTGGCTGTGGCCTCCGGATTCGAAGGATGTTAGACCGGCCTCCACGCGTTTCATTCCCCCCCCCCTTGAACTGAGGCCCTACTAGCTGGGTGTTCATTGAACTTGCAAGTCTTCCCTCAGCGAGTTTGGGGGCTGGTGGCATGTAGGGCGGAAGCTGATCCTGGTCAGTAACTCCAGGCTCATCTGCTCAGGGCTGTTCGGGCTTTACGGAAGGGCATGCATGCCCGGGTTGTATTTCCTCCTCTCCCAACGAGTTCCTTGCAAATTCCTTGAGAGGAGCAGATACAAGAAAAGGAGGACCGGAGCACGTTGCTTCTTGCAGCTTCTGTGATGGTGCTCTTTGTAGTTTCGCCGCAGTAAGGACATTTGTCTGCCACTACTTGGAGGATCCGGGGGCTTAGTAAGTAGGGTTGTAAGTAAGGTAGCTATAGTTGTATCTACTTATACTTGTAAGCTTAAAGGTACTTATAACCCTACTTACTTTGTCCCATGATCCTCCAAGTAGTGTAAACGGTGACCAGAGTTGTCGACCCCCTCCTCGACGTGGAGAGTTAATACAGGGGCCTAAGTAGTTGCCAATACTATTTAGGGCGCTCTCTATTTCAATTATGGTATAATCAAAAACCCTATTTAATTATTAAGGCCCCTATATTACTTGCAGGGTTTCGGTTTGGCCTCAGGCTCATGGGAGTTCCTACATGTACCGGTTTAGGGTTTAGGATTTAGGGTTTGATGTCATTGTTTTCAGGTTTAACTGTTGCTTGAAGACTTGGGATCCTAGGAAACATGCCTGGAGAGATTAATTCGACGAAGCACTGATGGGTAATATCGGGGCCTGGATAACTACCAACACTATTCCTTATGACTTCTTGTGATTATAGTTATACCCCAACACACCCCAAAACCCTAGCGAAACTATCAAGGCCCCTTATTACAACCCTAAACCCTAAACCAAAACCCTAGCGAAACTCTCAAGGCCCCCATATTACTTGTGGCAGCTCCGTCGGCGGGGCGTCAGGAGGGCCCCACGGAGAACGAGAAGGCGGAGGTCGAGAAGGAGAGCAGCAACATGAGTCAGAGAGCATCATGGCTGCGATCATTACCGCTACCACCTACCACTACCGCTACCACTACCGCTACCGCTACCGCTACCGCTACCGCTACCACTACCACTACCACTACTACTGCTACTACTACCACCACCAGCACCACTACTACTACAACTACTACAACTACTACGACGACTACTGATCTATTTCATTGGCAGAAGTATTGTTGTGGCTATTGTTACTATTGTGATTATTTATTCATTAACTGTTATTCTCGTTGTTAACGGCAGTTCCACGTGCAACCGCGGATGGAGAGCACAAATCCGGATCTGTGCTTATTTCGTGTTTCGGCATCTTCGGAATCAGCAGCATCCTCTAAGCCAAGCTTGTACCAACCTTCAGCTGATCTGGCTTGCAAAATAAATTCTATATACGAGAATCAAAGTTCTATGCCTCAGTCCTCCAGCTCAAGCCCTCTACCGATTCTGCAGCTGCAACTTCCGCCCACACATGTGCGCACACACCTCCGTGCATGCACGTGCATACAGCATCATACAGCCGTACTTGCGCTCTTCTGCATATGCGTATACATCTACAGCAACATGAACATATGCACATGCACTGACAGTTGGTCAGGCAGGCAGTCAGGCAGGCAGGCATCAATGCATGCATGCACGCATGCATGCTTGCATGTGTACGTGCATAATCTACATACCTGCAGGCTCACATGCTTACTTGATTCCATGCATGCATCCTACATGACCATACCTGCATACATGCTTGCTTGCTTGCCTACCTACCTGCCTGCCTACCTATCTACCTACATAAATACGTACATGCATGCATACAAGTCACAACCGTACATATGTGCGTGCGTACATGCATGTATGCATATGTGTGTGCATACATGCATACAACCATACAGATGTGCGTGCCTTCGTGCATATATGAACGCATGCATGGGGCCATGCGTATGTGCATGCATACATGCATGCAGCCATGCATCTGTACACGCGCACATGCGAGCTGGTCCATCCATGCGTCCATCCATCCAACCCTCCATCCATGCATCCACCGTTCTCTGACCCAGCCAGCCAGCCATCCATCCATCCATCTATCCACGCCTGCTTGCATGCATGCTTAGCCACACTGTGCGGACCTTCTGTGCACCTCCTCTGTGCGATTGACCATCTGCATTTCGCTCCCTTGCCAAACCAAGCCCCAGGCTTCAAACAGATGTGGGAATTTCCGAAAATAGGGGTACCTTATTTGGGGGTTCCGTTAAAGGGTTACTATAAGGGTTCCTATAAAGGGCTCTATAAGGGTTGAGAGTTTCCTTAAAGGTACCTTTTTTGGGGGTTCTTATAATAGGGATCCTACTATTTAGGGTACATTATTAGGGTCCCTATTTTCGGAAACTCCCATTTGGCTTCCAAAGCGGGTGAGCCAATGAGAATCCTGGCCTCCTGGATCCTCGGTCGGGAACTTTGGGTGACATGTCCTGCGAAACTCTGGACCCATGAAGTCTGATATAGGGGCCTCAATAATTGCCTATACTGTCTTGGGGGTTCCTTATTATAATTATAGTATAATGGGCCCCAATACCATATTCTAATTATCAAGGCCCCTATATTAGGGCTTGCATTAGTGGTTTGCATTCTTGAGCCAGTAGATCCTGGGTTGCCCAGAACAGATGCCCCTTGGCGTGGGAGCAATCCTCACAAGAGCACAATTCCAGTAACCTGGAGTTGAAACCTTCAATTTGCATTTGGCTAGTTTTCTATATTAGGGTCCCTTTTTAGGCCCCCAATATACGACACCCTGACAAAATGGCCTTACAAGGGACCCTAGTCAAGAGAACTATCCATTTCGCTGCCACCGCAAACTAACGCACAATTAGCCACAAGATTCAGGAACAGCTTCGTTGACCCTTAAAACTCCGAGTGCGAGATCCTGCGCCTTGCGGACCCCAGTTCTCAAATAAGTGCTAATATAGGGGCCTTGAAAAATTGATAAGAAATCGGTGGTGTGTTGTTTGACAAGTATAAGAGGAACATTAAGGCGATACGCTTATATACTAGTTTTGAGTTGCCAGGAGCTGGGAGAGCTGGCGACGGCGTATTCAGAGATCCAGGTTTCTTGGGGATGAACATGTGGTAATTGGATTTAGGGTTTAGGGTTTTTAAGGGTTCAGGCTTGGTCGGTGGAAGGTCTGGCTAGACTTGAGCCCAGCGGTAAAAGAAAAGGCTTGGTGGGAATAATTAATACCAGCGTTCACATACAGTCTCTATATGCTTATGGCACCCGAAATACCGAAACATTTTGGGAGCTCCAATATGAAGAATGTGGGTTCGGACAAGGCCTTTTGAAGGTTTCGAAACGGAGCTTTTCGGAGCTTCTTTAACTGGCAGCCGTGTCGACCCTCTACAAGGGTTCTATATGAGATTTAGAGGTTTAAGGGGATAGAAATAGAGGGTTTGAGGGCTATAGGTAATGGCTTGAGGACGGCAGGTTCTCCCCCCGCTAACAGATGAATGGCCAGTTCTCATCTCGGCATCTCGCCCGCATAATCCTAGGGTTTAGGGGTTAAGGCTGGGCTCTAAAGCATAGGAATCAGAGCTACGCAAATTACTGAATTTAGTGGAGGCTGACCGTCGAGCTGATTGCGACAAAGTACAGTTCTCGGTCACAAGCTAGGAGCACAAGGAAAGGACTGGAAGGATCACAAGAAGCACCGAACCAGCAGGATACACCACAAAATGGCAAGCACAAGTGCGAACAAAGACAGGACAAGCAAACCTCGATAATTGAGTTATTAACGACTCCAGGAAATGCTCCACGTGCCCATATTTGTGGTGTCTGTTGCTCCTCCATGCGCTTGCTTTAGTTTCCGTGGTCTTGAAGGGTCTTTGAATTTGAGGATATTTAAAGGTTTCGAGATTTCAGGGCTTAAGGGGAGTAAGTTTTAGGAAATTTAAGTGGGATGTCGGAATCTAGGATTTGTTTCCAATCCGGTATCGATTGTAGAGTTTGGATCATCAGGTCCTAACCTCATAAACCCTGCCTAAACCAACCCAAGGAACCCTAAAAAGGGTACGTTTTGCGGCTCAACGGCCGAACAGAAAATCAGTTTTTTGCGTGAGGTTTTGGCAAAAAAAGCCGTCGCAGCCTTCAACCGCCGGAACAGTACAATGTGTTGGGCATTTTCCGTTAAAGAGAACATTCCCTAGCCGCTGCAGGTTTCCTGCCGAAACGAGAAGCAGCTGCGCATGAGGGCGGAGGTGTGGAGTTGCTCAAATCTGGCACTGCTTGTGTCACGCTCGTTTCCTTACTACCTTGATGTCCACCTGTCTATCTACCTGCGGTGTGCACAAATCACTCCCGCCTGTTCAGTTTGTGCAGGCATGGGCATGCATGCATGCTGTCCATTCACGTGTGCTCGTGCTCGTTGCTCCGTCTGTGCCTGTCCGCCTTTTGGCCGGTCTTAATTTCGACAGCTCCTCTGTAACCTGCAGGCTTGTCACTTAGATAACTTGGTTCTGTTGAGTAACGGAATCAATGGCCCGAGTACTGTTGTTGGAGAATCCCTAAGCCTAAGCCCTAATCAAACTGCGAGAGCCTGGAATCTGGAAGCTGCTTTCCAGTTGCGACGGGGGAATCAATCCGGACTCAAAGCCTATAAACCCTAAAACCCCAACTCAAATCCTAAACCCCGAAATCCGAAAACCCCAAATCCTGGTAATAGCATGGTGTCCCGAGCGAGGTCATTCGAACTCCAAGGTTTGATATCCTAAAATATTGAAACCCCGAACGGAATCTCACTGAGACTGGTTGCAGGTTTCGTTGTCTGCCTGGGTATTGTTGTTCGCGAGTGGTCCCTCATGTTTTTCACCCAGCCGACCTCAAGACACATGCCTCGCCTGATTTGTCCGAGTGTGAGCGTCGGCGCCCTAAAGCCAACAAGTGTTTATTCGGTGCATGTGTGACTGAAGGGTTGGTGGTTTCACAAGACTGTACGGAGGGCTGCTGTGTACTGAGCATTGCCTTATTCTTTAGGGGGTGTAGTGGCTGCCTAGGAGCCAGTTTCTTTGTAGCAGTGTATCGAGATGTGATTATGTCGAGACTTGCCCTTTACGCGAGAGGTCCATAGACAGTAAGTGGGTGGCTGTTGCCGCACTGGTGGTGCTGGCTTGAGCGGACGGCTTTCTTTTGAATAGTGGGCGATGCCCCAACCATCTGATGCGACAGGATAGAGTCTTACATATCGTTTCCTGAGCATTGGTTTTCTGATTTGCGGTGGTCATGTCCCTGTCCTGTTCGCATTGGCACGTAGTAGTGGAGAGACGATGGACTATGTGGAGCCTTGCCTGCCTCGTGCGAGTGTGAGCGTCGAAACCCTTTAAAAGAAACGCTAAAGAACACTACCCATAGGCCCCAAAGTAGTTCCTTTTTGGGATTACCTTATAGAATTCTAAAAATGAATCCCCTAAAGGAACTACTTTGGGGCCTATGGGTAAAGCCAGGCTGCTCTCCAGTTGGCTAGGCAGGAGCTGCAGGCTGAATCGGGCTCGGGGACTTTCCGTATCGGCTGCAGGGGAGGTTTGGGGTGTTTCAGGGCATAGGGCTGTTGGATTTTAGAGTTTAGGAGTGTAGGGATTAGGGTTTCAAGTCCATTGCTTCAAAAAGGTGTAGGGCTCAGTAAGGGCTTTGGGATTTGAGGGATGAGAGTTTAGGATTTTAGAGGGATCGGTCCCTCAAACACACCGCTGCAAATGATCTCGTGCTCAGGCCTGTGCAGAAGTCCGGAGTGTTTTTCGCGAGATCGTGCTGGTTTAGGGTTTAGGGTTATCGTATTGGCCCCCCGTTCCGAAGTTCTTAGCAGTGCCGTGCAGGACCAGTTGAGCAACGTGCGGGACGCTCAGCGCGGTTCAAGCGCTGCTGATGATGAAAAGCATGGTTCTGAGATGGCACAAAGTGTTACGAGACAGAGACCTGGTTCGAGGATGTTCCGGTGCTTGATGTTGCCTGCGCCTGCAGCATGGGACCAGACAGGTTCAGAATTTCAACCTTTCGCGAGCAGGCGCGCTTTGTGATGGTTCTGTGGTTCAATGCGAGAGCAGCATGGAGTAGTCATGACCGACATCGGAACATGAACCCCAAGCCCATGGGATCATCCCCACACCCGCCCCCGTCCACCATGTTCGGGTTAGCTCTACAACCCTCGACCTTGGGACCACAATCCTCCTAGGCAGTATTAGGGAGACCGACCCTTCTTAACCCTGCTTCTGGCTCTCTTACAAGGGACCTTATTCAGAGGGTCTATATCCAGAGGGGTCCCCCTAATCCTAGCTCCTAAATACGTCCTCCCTTGTTCTGGCTACCTAGACCAAGGCGGGAACAAAAAGCAGCCTTGGAGGAAGCCCGCCTCAAACGCGTCAAGATGGAGGTGCTGGCTTTCACTGGGCTTTGAACCTGATTCCGCAGGAGTTCAGGGGATAGACTTAGGGTTAACGGGTACCTTTAAACTACAATAAGGCAATTCTTTCTGGGTTTTGTTGCCATGAAAGTTGTTCATAATAGAAGCCTACCGTGGTTTAAAGCATGGCTTCAGCAACTTCCACGGGCATCAAGGCCAATGTTTTGATTCCGTGCATTGCTACTTGCTTCCTATAGTCTCCATTGCTCCCTCCTTTGGTTTAACCACCGGATCCTATAGGGTAACCCCAGAAAAGGAACCACAACGGAGACTATGGCGTTGTTTGATCCGAAGGACCTGCTCGAAAAGCAGGAGAAGTCTTACCAAGAGCTCCGGTTCGGGCCCAAGAAGCAACGAGTGTGCCGCCCCATCCTCAAACCTAGAGTCACCACAAGTAGGAGTATGTATGTATGTATGTATTTATGTTTGTATGTATGTACGCACGCACGCAAGTACGCACGTATGTATGTATGTATGTCAAATGTATGTATGTATGTATGTATGTATGTATGTATTTATGTTTGTATGTATGTACGCACGCACGCAAGTACGTACGTATGTATGTATGTATGTATGCCAAATGTATGTATGTATGTATTTATGTTTGTATGTATGTACGCACGCACGCAAGTACGTACGCATGTATGTATGTATGTATGTATGTATGTATGCATGTAGGTATGTACTGTATGTATGTAGGCGTGTATTCGCATACATACATGCATGCATGTATGCATGCATACATACATACGATAATGACACATGTGGGTTATCCACCCGTGTTTGTTCATTTACTTTTCGCCTATACTTCTTCAGGTGTCAGTCATCACGGATATTGGGACATGTTGCCTTCTCGATGATCTTGCATGTTGTGTGCGCACTGCTTGCGAACCGAGTTCTGTTTGCCAAACGCTGTCAGCATTGTGTTTCCATTTGTGTCTGGGCTCAAGCGCGCCTGACACATCACAGCTCCCAAGCAGCTTCTGTGCCCTCTGCTTCCTGTTAAGCCATGCGCGAGCTCGTGCACATCCAGGGAGGACGCTTGCATGCAGCATACGCTGCGGTCTAGAGCCGGAGTTTGTTTTCAATCTTGCGCAAATGTGGGTGAAAGCTATATCATGGTTTGTCTCCCAATCGTGTGCAGAGCTGGGATGCGCAGTCCCTCCGCACGGCTAACTTACCGCCTTGTAGACTAGGTTGCTGGCAGACACAACGTTGCAGGGATCGCATGTCCTTAGCAAAGCTTCATGTCGATGGAGGGCACCATGCAGTTATTCTGGTGATATTATGTTGTTGTTACTTTATTGTTGTTATTATGATGATTATTACTTGTCGCTATTGTTACTATACTTTTCATGTCCTACCTGGGTCCTACCTTTATGTTAGGCCACCGGTGGCCGCTACGTTCCCCGCGCAGTCTTGATGGACTTGGAGCCTGGCGCCTGATCCGCAGCCCGTTTCGGGCCCTTTTCGTTTAGGGGTTTAATTAGGTTGAAGGCAAAAGGGGTTTAGGGTGTTCTTAGGGTTTAGGGGTTTAGTTAGACGGCTAGATGCCTATTGTAGTATAGAGCCCTTTTTAAATACCGATACCTATACTATTCGTGGGGGGGTCCTCACCGCAATTATAGTACAATAACCAAAATCCTACTCTAATTAATTATTATTAAGGCCCCCATCTTAGTTTTGATCGGTAGGTGAAGGGTTTAGGGCTTAGGTTGATTTGTTGTCTTGAGTACCAGAATGCCTCACGGGTGGGCTGTTAAACTGCATAGCTTGTCGTGGGCACGAGTTGTGCGGGGTTGCGCAGTCACTAGTGATGCACTGCTTCACGGCGACGGCTCTTCCGTCGAGAGAAGCCTGCTGTAAAAGGTTAATAGTCATGGGATCCTGACATTTCTTTCTAGCATGAATAGTGCGAAATTCGTAAACTAGACTGCGTGTCAACATGTTCGGGTGTAAAGACGGCAGGCAGCATGTTTACGCTCTTACTTAAAATGCCACGCTCGTATTAAGTACGGTGTCATGCAAGAAGCTTCGCCTTACAAATCATACTGTGGCACTGTCAACTTGCGATATCTTGTAATTTTCGAGTTCTAGGAGACGAGCAGGAGGGAACGGATTGCCGCTGCAGGCATCACTCGAAACTGACCAGCCTTGAAGAACCCACCAGGCACCATGGACAGCGTTCGCGCTGGCCCTTTTGGGCAACTGTTTCGTCCGGACAACTTTGTCTTTGGCCAGACAGGCACCACTGGGCGTGAACATGTTTGCACGAGGGGCACCGTGCAATCGTGTGTGGCCACGTCACCCTGGCAGGGGCTGGCAATAACTGGGCTAAAGAAACTTGGCGGAGTTAGCTTTCTGCCAGTCTGTCCTCTTGAGTCGCATGTTGTCAAAGCGACGTTGTGCCTCGTGAACTCGCAGATTGCAGCAGCATCAAGTGGGGAAGTTTCGGTGCGGGAAAGCCCAACGGTCCTGGACTCAGGGACATTACACAGAAGGTGCGGAGTTAATCGACAGCGTGTTGGATGTGGTGAGAAAGGACACTGAGGGTTTATGGAGGGTTGTGAATCTTTGGAAGTGGTGCTTGGTTTGGTCTGCTCGGGCTTTTGGAATTCTGTTCCTTGACCTTCTCGCCTGCAGGAAGCAGAGGGCTGTGACTGCCTGCAAGGTGCGAGGTTCTGCACACGTGGTTTCTTGTGTGGACTGTTATCGTAGAAACCATGCGCCTGCATCCATTCTCCATTTTGCGTTCGAGGCTTTCAACTTTGCCACTCGCTCGGCGGAGGCTAGCGGCTAGGGTACTTGGAGTTCGGGTTGAATGACGCAGTGCTTGCATGCAGCACTAGTGACTAGTGCCTAGGCCGGGAAAACAGAGCTAGGAATACTTTATTATCCAGATGGTAATAAATATGAAGGTGACTTTAAAAATGGATTGAGAGACGGTTGAAGTGCTCAGCAGAATTAGGACGGCGGCTTTGAGCATTTTGCTTTTGATCAACCTCGGCCTGGCTGCAGGCACGGGAGCCGGAATGGGCACACTGCTGGTGTCAAAGGTGCGTGAGGAGACGCATGAGTCACCATGTTCTTCAGAGCACGTGTTGGTGCAGCTGTAGCCTGAAAGAGTAAGATCAGACATTCCTAGAGTAATTCTCCAGGAATTGTGTCAGGGCAACGCGGTAGTTCTTGCAGATATGTGAAACAATGAACTTGAGTTTATTGACAGTAATTGACAGTACATCGTCTCGGTCTCACAGCTCGAACGGCAGCAAGTAGGAGTATCCGGATCTGCATGGTGGGGAGACACTGCATAGGCGTCAAAGCAAGGTTTGAAATCAGGAGTACCCAGACCGCATTATGGAAACGTTCTCGGTGATTCCGAGCCCAAAAGTTTCGGACACCGTCGTGGAGCCGTACAACGCTGCTTGGCCTTTGCCATTGCATAATTACTGCGTGGGCATTGGTCCTGAGTTGCTGTTGCAGTTCAGATCATTGCTGTTCGTGGTTTTGAGGCTGTGCTGAGCTTCCACCAGCTCGTCGAGAATTCCGACGAATCTTTCCTGCTGGACAATGAGGATGGGGTCTTGGGGTTCAGGGATGGGGAGAGCATGCGAACGGTGGTTGTAAATAACTTGGAAGCCTGCCGGTATTGTAGCCATGTGCTACACGATGTTGCTTGTAAAATACCTTGGCCCAGGCTCTATATGACATCTGTTTCAGAACACTCAAGCTGACGACGCCAACCTATGGCGACTTGAACCACCTGGTGTCTGCAGCAATGAGTGGCGTCACCTGTTGCCTGCGCTTCCCCGGGCAGCTGAATTGCGACTTGCGCAAGATTGCCGTGAACCTGGTGCCATTCCCGCGACTGCACTTCTTCATGACAGGCTTCGCACCCCTGACATCCCGTGGGTCGCAGCAGTACCGGGCTCTCACAGTTCCTGAGCTAACGCAGACGCTTTGGCATGCATAGAAGAAGTTCCCTGATGAATTGTATTCGGTGTCAGTGAGATACTCCGGCAAGCATGAAGGCACCACCGCAGTTTTTGTCGTTTGAATATCAATCGAGCATTTGGGTTTCCACACATTGACATGCACAGTACCTCGCAGCTTCGGCAGAGCAAGAGGAGCAATAGCTTGGGCAGCTGTGGTAAGAGCTAGGGTGAACTGAACCTAGCAGCCGGGGTCTGCGTCACAAACAGACAGCATTGTCTCTGGCGGAACAAGTTTTACTGGTAGCATTGTTGTTATTTTTATTGTTATTGTCACCATTGTTTTTTGTTAGTATCCTGGTTCCTATCATTACTACCTCTATTATTATTGTACCTTCCTTGAGTGCCTTCTCCCAGATTCAAGCTACGGGAGTCCGCGCATGAATGAATAACAAAAGACTAGCAACCAACCTACTCTTCTCGAGTTCTGCATGCAAGCACAGACAGTCTTTCATGGAGCTCATTGTTTCTTGCCGTGGACAAAAGGCAGCTTGACTTCTTGCGTTTCTTTGTTTTCAACATTCGCGACTTCTTGCCCTTCTTTGCGTCCTACTTGTGTTAGCTCCTTAGGCAAAGGGATGATGACGTACTCGGAGGGGCGAAGACGCGACTTCTTGCCTTTCTTTGTTTTCCAAACTGCAGCTCCTTAGGCAGATGTTCGATGCGAAGAACATGATGTGCGCGGCCGATCCGCGTCATGGGCGCTACTTGACGGCGGCAGCACTCTTCCGCGGCCGAATGTCTACGAAAGAGGTGGATACGCAGATGCTTACATCCCGAGCCCTGCAAACCCCAAAAACAGTCGCCAGGTGGATGAGCAGATGCTCAACGTCCAGCAACTTGGCAGCTGCAGGTGTAAGATAGGGGCACGTGTAATCCGTGATATTATTCCTCAGCTGTTTGATGTAAGTAACGTTCCCTGTTGTCGTTGCTGCTGCAAACCCAGGGGAAAAATGCTAGCTTTATATAATACAGGTGCTCCCGAGAACAAGCCGCTTTGGGTCTGTAGTATGCTGCTTGCTATAGAGCATAGTGCACCTATCCAGGAACAAGAACTCATCGTACTTCGTGGAGTGGATCCCGAACAACATCAAGGCATCCGTCTGTGAACCCTGGAAGCAGAGAGCGAGGGAACCATCACCCGATACCCTGTCCGCCCGGATACGCAGAGTTCCAGACTTAGACGTATGGAGTTGTGGGCTGCTCAAGATACAGGATTCTTCGGGTCAGGGGTGAGGTTTTCGGATCCCAAATCCTACAATCCCTAGTGCTTCCATCCATCCAGGACATCCCACCCAAGGGCCTGAAGATGGCAGTGGCATTCGCAGGCAACTCCACCGCCATCCAGGAAATGTTCAAGAGGGTGGCCGAGTACTTCACGACCATGTTCCGCCGCAAGGCTTTCTTGCACTGGTACACGGGTGAGGGTATGGGCGAGATGGAGTTCACGGAGGCCGAGTCCAACATGAATGACCTCGTCTCTGAGTATCAGCAGTATCAAGACGCGACTGCCGAAGAGGAAGGGGAGTTCGATGAGGAGGAGGGCGAGTATGACGGATGAGACTCCTGATGGGTAGGGTTCCTCAAAATTAACCCCGGCCTGACGTCTGAGTCATGCAGGCACGGATGGTCAGACCTTCTGAAGATGCAACTCTCGCGATGCGGCCAGGGCGAATTTAACCTTTGCGTGGGCTGTCAAGAAAATCTTGAAAGCAGTAGACTGAACATATCCGAACGTCACGATTTCGCAGCTGCTGGACCGCAGCTGGTTTGTATAGCCAGTGACAAAAGTCCGTCTAGGTCACGGCCCCGGTGTCCACATCGTGCTGTGCCGCAGGCTCGCAAGCATTCGTCTACTTCATCCCAGAGCCCCAAACCAATGTCTCTGCTTCTTCTCGCAGGATCGCTTTGCACCTGTCCCCGTTAAGTTGGCCAGACCGCGCTACTGGCACCTACTATCTACAACTGCTCCTTGTTCTGCTGCTGCTCCTGCAAGTTCGGCCACCAAGACTATCGCCGCCAAGAGTTGTTTGCTCTTCTGCTGCTGCTGCTGCTCAACACCACTGCCGCCGCCATCGCCACAGGCACCACCGCCACCACGATGACTGCTTGATACTAGCACTGATAGGGCAAATGTTGTATACCAACAGATCATTCATGCGAATGCCTTCATTGATGCTGAAACGACGACGATCAAGCAGTACTTCTACACTTTCATCCTGATCAGGCTCATCAGCTGCACATCCACCAGCATAAGCACGAACACCAGCACCAATAGCACCATCACCACCACCTCACCCTCACGTCCACCACGACCATCATCAGCAGCCACATCATTAAAATCAGCATTGTTATCTTCATTTTCATCACCAAAATCAGAGGCAGCAACCCCTGCCGTCTTCTCCATTCGATCATGTATGACCTGATCCTATCCGCACGCTCATGTTCCTCTTCATTCTCGCCGACCCCTGTGCGCCGTACTATAGAATCCTAAATAATTTACAACTATCATTCCTTAGGGCTCGTTACTTTTTATTGTACTATGAAGCAGCCCGAAACCCTACTCTAATAATTAAGGCCCCTGCATTACTCCCCTCGCAAAGGCTAGTGCAAGATGCCGCATCTGACGAAGCCCTGCGGAGACTGGCCCAGCTCGAGGAGAATGGGTGTTTGGGGCTTTAGGGACAGTGCCGGAAACGAAAAGGACCTGCGAGAAACAAATATTGATATAGGGGCCGTAATACTTACCTGTACCTTTTTGGTGGTTTCTTATTATGATTATAGTGTAATGGGCCCCAAAACCCTATTCTAATTATTATTAAGGGCCCTATACTAGTTCATGCCTAATCTTGCAGGAACTTCGGAAGGCAGAGACGAAGACCTCCAAATTTGGAGAGTTGTTTTGCGTTTCTTCCAGCTCGACCTCATAGTGTCCGCAACATTGAAGCATGCATCCTTGGTCTTTACTTCGCCGAGGAGGAGTTACTTCAGAGACGAGCAGCAGAGGTGCAGGATGAGCCGCAGGGTCCTCAATGGCCGCGGGCGCAGCGGCGTCGATTCCATAATGCCCACTGCACAATAACGTTGACGTTCCCCACAATGCTTCAAGCCGTAAGCTCTAAAGCCGGCATGGCCTGCAACTCCCAGGTTTTGAATCGGAATGCTATGGAAGCCTTTTAAGGTCGGAGCAGGTTTTGCAATACGGCCCTCTCAGACTCCCAACATGTAGTTTTACTATGAAGATGTACCGGTACTCCAACCTTATTCTAGTCACTAGGCCACCGGGTATCTCCCATGATAAAACGACCGCAGTTCTCAGTTGAATGGTGCAAGGGCTGAAATTAGCACGTCTGCAGAGGCAAGTGCCAGAATGGAAGATGAACGAAACCCTCCAACGGATGGCAGAGATGGAGGACAGAATTCAGGGCCCTGTTTTATAGTGAGATTTTGCCATGCCATAGAACGACGAGTTGCATGCCGTCTAGTGACAGTAAGAGGAGATGACAAAGAAGCAAGAGGACAAAGCTATGGAAGACCTGCCTGCACCCCAGGCTACTTTAGTCTTTCCGCAGGACAGTTGCAACCGTCATCTGCATCTTGGGTATAGGTGCTGCTTTGGTTTCAAGAGCCGGGTCGGCTAGGAGTCAAGGAGTTCTCGTTTTGGTGCTTCTTGAGCCCAGTTGACTTTTGCCGTGTCAGTTTGTTCCTGGTGTAGGCTCGGGCGGAGGCGTAGCACGCTACACTAAGCCGCTTCATGAGAGAAGCCTGATCACGAGAGAGGTCACCTCTGACTGATGTCGCCACATCCAAACACAGGGCCTCGTTAAACGTTGCATTGCATGGCCCGATTCCTGCACAACCTTGCCTCATGCTGCAGCTGCAATCCACGCCAACCCGATTGTGACGCAAACACTTGCAGCCATGCACTTCTTAGCTATGTTCGAGCCTTACTCCACCAACTGGTGTAGCTGTACATTCCCTGGTGCAGACAGCGTGTTTGTGTCTTTCATGCAGGGAGTCCCTTCAATGGCGATGCTGTAGGTTCCACCGTGAAGGCCTAATTATCAGGTCATGCGTTGTTCACAAGAAGCTTTTCGATGCGCAGATGTGGTGGGTGCTTCAGCAGTAGAGTCAGTAGAGCATCAGAATCCTGAGCCAGAATTCCGAAGCCCTGTTGAGAGTCTTGTCTTGCTGCTCCCCGCCCACTCGCCCTGCATCTACTGTACCTTACAAGGGGGTTATAAGGAGATATAAGTATAGTTACCTTACTTATAACCCTACTTACTAAGTCCCCTGACCTAAACCCTATAGTTCCCTTTAAAGAACCCTATAGATCCCTTTAAAGGAACCCTACAGATCCCCTTAAAGAACCCTATAGATCCCGTTAAAGGAACCCTACAGATCCGATTAAAGAACCCTATAGATCCCTTTAAGGAACCCTACTTACTCAGTCCCTTGATCCTTTAAGTAGACCCTAAACCCTAAACCTTTATGGCCTCGCCTGGATTGTCCGAGTGTGAGCGCCGAAACCTTTATGGTACCAAAAAACCCCTATGGTACCCTTATAGATCCCTTAAAGGGACCCTGAACCCCCTACTTACTAAGTCCCTTGATGCTTTAAGTAGTCCATGCGAAGCCCGGATCAAGGCGAGTCTGGACTGCAAAGTTGTCCGAAGCTTCCGACGAGATCCGGGAGCTCGAGGAGAGCCCTGGAGTTTCTTACGCTGCTAGATTCTTCTTCTTATTCGGATTACTCTAATTACTATTGTTACTGTTATTACTATGATTACTGTTGTTGTTGCTGTTGCTGTTGTCGGTTGCTGTTGCTGTCGCTGTCGTCGTGGTCGTGGGTCGTCATGGTTGTGGTTCTGGGTCCTGGTTGTGGTTCTGATCGAGGGTTTGGTATGCTTTGGCAACACGGCAAGCCTCTTGTCCGTCCATAAGTAAAGAACATTCGAGAGAATGGACCGCTGTTAATTCTCAGAGCGCTCTAAGAGCAGAACGTTGTGAATCCTCTTTGCGTGCGGAGCTCGGCAAAAAGAGATCACAGGGCACAGTGGGTTTGCGGCGGAAGCTCAGAGCTTGAGTTCGGAGCATCAGAGCTAGATGCTGCTTCAACACCTTCCGTTCAGATTCTAGATGGCATGGACATTTGGCCTTGTGGAACCCATCCGGCTTGAAGCAATGATCCCTTCAGCTCTCTCCAATGCTCGAATAAACTGTCTGCAGATGTGACCGGTGGTAACTGGCTTGATTGTGCCTTTCTTCGTGCTTCTTCTGATGCCTGTCATCGGTGTTCGGCTTGTCTTGCTCAAGATGGTTTCGCTTTTGTTATGGCTGAGACGGCCGACAACGCCGCCTTAATCCCAGCTTGTCAGGAGGCAGTGGCAGAGGGAGAGGCGCAGCACGCCGAAGCGCTGCCCGGGGCTTGGTCCTAAATCATGCATCCCCATTTGGCGAACCCCTAAACCCCGAAACTCCTAAACCCCGAACTCAAAAGTGAAGATGCCGATCGAGGCATTCTTTGGTAACTTCACGGCTTCCTCTTCACGGGACTTTCTATCATTCTCTATCTCAGATATGGGAGGTTGGCTTGGACCGTAAACTCTGGCAAACCCGGTAGTATTGGAGTAACCTTCAGCCCCAAAAGCCTTTAAACACCGATGATCCTTCAATGGAACGACCACCATGCCCGGGGAAGAGTCGTCGGCTGGCGTGAAGAAGGAGTAAAACCTCCCTTTTCGTCCGTACTTGGTCTAGGGTTGTGGGTAGGGAAATACTGCTACGATGTGCAATGTAAATGCTGAGTTCCTGACGCGACCCAGATATCTCAGTCCCTTGTAGGAGGGGCCTACTGGGTCCGCGCTCGTACTAACTAACACCAGTGTGCAACAGCCATCCCCTTTCACCCCGAAACACCTGAAGCCCAAAACACCCCAAAGCCAGAGTGCTGAAAGCTTCCAGCCACTCCGGCACCAAAGGCGCAAGCTGCACGCCGAGAAGGCCCTTCAGGTAGTTGTGTTCTCCAGGGTAGTAGGTTGGAAGCTAGTAACTGGCGGATGTATTCGTCTTAGATCTACTAGTTACAACTACGTAGTCGTATGGTGGCGATGATGCAGATGGTGACATGGCAGAAGAAAGACAATTCAGGCTTCCGGTAAGGAGAGTGTCAAGCCGTCAAGCTTCCGGCTTGAGACCCAGGAATTCATCGGGGCATACAGCTCAAGGTTTTTTGTGGAAATCTTCGGATGTGTTCTAATTTTCAGCTGAGACGTCGAGTGCGGAGGCAGGATGTCGATGAACGACTTTCGCTGGATAGGAGTGAGGGTTCTCCGTTGCAACCAAGCATGGTAGACCAGGAACCATGGTCATGGCTACTATAACATCTAATATAATACAACATAAAAATTATTTATTATATAATCATATTACAGTATATATGTAATATTCTATGTGGTGTATATATATAATATATATATCTATGATATATATTATATTTGGTATATAAATGACAATATACAGTATATTACTCAGGATGGCAATTGGTTTCTATTGGCCCAAACTCTTTCTGTAGCCTCTGCAGGGCTGTATTGACAGCCCCGGGGCTGTGACGAGTCAGAGGGTAGGGAGGAGGGCTGCGGCTGTTGTTTGCAATGGTGCCCGAGGGGCTGACATGCAAGAGTCTTGGCAGCATGCGAGTTGAGTACGTCCGCAGTGAATTGATTGGCGGTTTGGGGTTCAATTGCATCGTTCCCTTGTGACACTTGTGGAGGCATCTTGTGATGTTGAGCTTATTGAGCTTACTCGGACAGCTGTGAGCCGTACCAGATGGTGCTGCTGCTGCTAGCAGAAGCAGCAGTGCTACACAGCGTTGCCTGAGCAACAGTGGCATCTACTCGTACCGTGGAGGTGGTGTTCAGCTCTCAGTATACATTCCTACAGAAAGCTGTAACACTGAATCTACACTGCGTCAGCTTTTCTGTGATGCTTCTTTGACGCCAAACACTGGGAGACCAGCTCAGCCTCCAATGTCGGGGTCTGAGTAGCTACGAATAGCACCCCCTGAGAATGATATAAATGTAATTCCAATGTACTCCGAAACCCCATTTCTAAGTGCTGAGTACCTGAAAAGCCGGATAAAACCCTATAGCCTATACTCTATCATCAAACAGTATAAAGGCTTATGGAAGCTATTACGGCCCTATATTGCATTATCCTGAGGATGGGGGGGTTCACAGGTCAGTGCAATCTTTTGAAGCTTTAAGCCGCGCTTTGTGTATGCATGCATGCATGAATGAATGAATGTATGTATGTATGTATGAGGTGTGTATATATATAATGTATGAAATAGGGTCCGTTGGCACACCCACAGAACTAGGTGCACGGTACACCGCAAACAAACTTGTGGTTCTAAAGCCTCAAACATACCATACCCATTGGAAGAAAGTAAACACCCTTAGAGTGTCAACCAGGAACACATTTTTTGACGTCGTGGAAGAGGGGCCAGAGACACGGGAGGGGCCGGCGACGTGCCCTCCTAGCAGTGATGGAATCTCGGCATCTATCAGCGGTTGCTAAAACGGGTTATCGTCAGGGTTGCTATAAGGGCCGCTAGACGGGAGGCCATAAGGGTTCTTTGCCAATTCTGGATGCTACAGAAGGATACAGAAGGATACTACAAGGCTGCTACAAGGACACTACAGATCATGGGTCTGATGCATGTTCGGCTTGGACCCCAAACGCTTTAAATCGTGAACCTTGATCCCCAATAAATCCTTGAACACCAAAGCATAGACCTAGGTATTAGTAGGCAAAGCCTGAGCAGACCTCGATGGTTATCTGGCAGCTCTTGGGAGAGCGGTTAGTGGTTGCACTTGCAAGGGGACAGCACAGCCCAAAAGTTTTACAGGGCTGCATCTTCTGTTTTTGCCCTCTGCGGCGGGCGCAGTGTGTAGTTTTTTGTTGCGTCTGTGCAGCTTTTGGAGGGTGCTGCGTGTGTGATGTGAGCCGTGCTGGCGGTCCGAACTGAAGCTGCAGCCAACGGCCATAGCCTTGATCCAATACAAGGGCCTTTAGTTGCTAGACTATTGTTCCTTTCATTCTGGGAAGGGAGGATTTTTCCTTTGAGTATAAGGGAACTGTAAGATGATATTATTGCCTAAACTTATAGGCTCCATAGTAGTTCCTTTTTGGGGTTCATATTTAGAATCCTATAAGGTAATCCCAAAAAGGAACTGCTATGGAGCCTATGGGTAACCGGACCTAACCCCAACACCTCCACAAGCTTTTGAGTCTTCAAGCCATGAAGTTCAGGATGGTGGTGGCCTACAAGTTCCGTGGTTTCGGCCGCTTGGGGGCATGTAATATAGGGGCCTTCAGAATTAGAATAGGGCTTTGGGGCCCCTTCTATACTATAATTTTAATAAGGCACCCCCAAAATAGTATCGGTAATTTATCAGGCCCCTGTGTTAGCCGCAGGTCTAATGGATGATACTGCCTGACAGGCCAAGTGACCCATGTCAGGATGCCTTCGTGCATGAGACTCTTGGATTTGGGGAATTTCGGGCCTCAGTCTGGGCAAGATTTGTCCTTCTGCTCTTAGTCGATCTTGGGCACTGAGGATGGGGAATCGTAGCATCCTTGTTGTGCATGTTTGCATCTTTGCATTGAGCAACAACTTTGCATTGAGCAACATCTTCCGATGATGGGGCTTCCATGGTCTTCCAGTCCTTGCTACTGCTAGTCCGGAGAGATTGATGGATATATGGATGGAGCTATGCTCGTGTGGGAGGGCTGCAAGAGGCAAGAGGAAGACATGAATGGGAAGAACGGGCCGGCTACCTGCTAAGGATGGCAGCCGCGACCGAAGCTTGCCTTCGAGCCCAACCACGCCGTTTGATCTTCCCAACATCACCGACAAAACAGCTATTCTAAGGACCCCAAGCTGGTTCGGCGACACCTCCCCAGTCGCCCAAACAAACTTTCTAAGCACACCGAACTGGTTGGATGACCTCGTCCCGCCGCCCTCCTCCAGCCAAGTAATCCCCCCATTGAGCACTCCTGACTGGATGGATGATGAGATGCCAGCATATGCCAAGCTGCCAAGCTTCGACACCAGAGTGCCCAGTTTGCCCAGACGCACCGCAACCCCGAGCTCTGGCGATGGCCGCACCCCCACGGCAGACGGCAGCACGCGGCGCACCCCGGACCCCTTCGATGACACTCCGAGTCCACCACTGGACATGCAGTTTTCCAACTCGAGCAGCCGCTTCGTGCAGCTGCTTGCGGGGGCTGTGGCCGAAGCAGATGAGCTGCAAAGCAAGAAAGAGGCTGCCGAACGTCAGCCCCCGATCAGCCAGCCCCCTCAAGCTCTCTCCATGGATGCCCCACCCAACCCAGGCGGAAACTGGGCGCGCCCTTTGATGAAGCCACCGGTACTCTTGGCTACAGCCGCCCCTCAGAGCGAGGCTCAAGGACCACCGGGACCAGGACCCTACCCCTTCGGCGCCGGATCCATGCCCCCACCGATGCCGGTGCCCTTACCGCAGATGCCGCTTGGTCAACGTTTCGGGGCGTCCTACGCGTTTCAGATTCAAGCTAAAGCGCGAGGATTCCGTTCAATAGCACATAGCCAAAAGCAGACTGTAGGCTTTTTCACTGTCCCAATCTATGCCATCGTTTAGGTTTGATTCGGGGATGTGCTCGCAGAAATTCTGCATGGGCTTGCGGTTGCGATTTTTCTACACCGTAACGCAGAAAGCCATTCCCTGAAATGTCAAGAGTGGCATGGCAAGCTGCAAGTTCTCACAAGCTACATTGCCAGATTTGCCCGAAATAAAATCATTGGGGAACCCTCCGCCTTGAACTTCACCTTACTTGCTGCTTCTATGCCCTCTACAGCCTGTCCCGACGGCTCTGTTTCTGAGCTTGTTGAGGCCCGAAATGTGCGGATCCTTGCATGCCTTGTGCGTTCCTGAGAGTTATAGATTAAGGTATGTTATACAGTATGATACCACACTCTATGCAGTTATATCAGATTATGTTGAACTTACGTCATAAGTTATATTATATTATATCATTGTATCTTATAGTGTATTATATTGAATCATATTATCGTCTCTTATATGATGGTAAACCCTAAGAAGGTGGAAACCTGATTAAGGACAACTAGTGCTGGAAGTTCCTATACATGACTCTTAAAGACTGAAGCTATTGGGTTTCCAACTTTTGGGCTTCTCCTGTATATTATACTATACTATATTATATTATATTATATATATGTCGTTTATATCTGTTAAATATTATATTATATTAATATTTTATAATATATTATATCTCTCTCTCTCTTTAATATCTGTTATATATATTATATTATATTATATTATATTATGTTATATTATATTATAGTATAGTATATTTTTATTATACTATATTATATTAATACTCATACTTTATAATATAATATACATATCTCTTTAATCTCTGTTATATATATATATATATATAGAGAGAGAGTGTGTAACGGAATGCAGGCCCGTGTTTTTCGAGTAGAATAGGTGGATTTTATGCATTTTGCATGATTTTGCAGAAGTATTGGCTCATCGCCAATTATAAAACTCAATTGCGATTANGAGTGTGTAACGGAATGCAGGCCCGTGTTTTTCGAGTAGAATAGGTGGATTTTATGCATTTTGCATGATTTTGCAGAAGTATTGGCTCATCGCCAATTATAAAACTCAATTGCGATTACGGATCTTTCTGAAACCTACCTAAGCTCTTCTACTGAACCCATTATACTGGATACTAAAAAGGTGACAAGCCAGTAGAGACTCAGATTCTTGAAATCAAGTCGCATGTTCAGAGCCTCTGGGGTTGCCACCTATTATTTCGCTTGTGACTTCGCTGATTCAGCATCAGCATGCATATCTTAGCAGGTCTTTTTAAAACTTATCATCCCCATATTTTCCAGAGCTTTTGAATTTGATAACCGTCATGCCCTATTAGCTGCAACTGAAATGGCACATTA
>BGNK01001167.1:65327-78176 GCA_003297005.1 Symbiodinium sp. clade A Y106 | reverse complement strand
CCCCCCCTGCGACCCCCGGACCAGGATCCTTTGGTTTCGGGACTTGGGCTTTCTCTTTTTCGCTCTATATGCACTGCGCGCGCGTCATATTCCCGGCAGAAGCATTCAGCTCCGTTTGCATTCTTTGTATTATTGGTTCCATACTATATACAGCATGGATTTTTGTGGGCCTCACAAAAATTTTTTTCATCAGGTAGATATAAGATTCTTGTGAAATCTTTGCTCACAGTGCGAAACGGAAAGCCGAAAAACTCGGGCCTGTAGTGTGTTATTTTCTGTTTCTATATTATAGTATAGTATATTTTTTTATATTATATTATGTTATATTAATATTCATATTTTATAATATTATCTCTCTCTCTCTCTCTCGCTTTCTCTCTTTAACATCTGTTATATACATATATATATATATTTTTTTTTATTATATTATAGTATATTTTTATTATATTATATTTTATTATATATATATATATACATATTGGGATCCCGGGCCCAGGCCGCCTCCTGGCTCGATGCTCGGCGACCCGGGTCCAGGCCGCGGCAGATACGTCAGCTTTATGGAGAGAAAGATGAAGCTGGGCCGGGCCTAAATACAACGTAATGCATTATAATATAACGTAATATAATATAACATAGATAATGTAATATAACCAACTAGAACATATATAAGTTTTATTATAATATAGTAGAACGTAATCTAACATGTTTGAATCCTAAGGACATGTAGAAAAGAGCACTCCCCCCCTTCAGAGAGAGCCCAGAAGCAGCTCCTTCGGAGAATCTCGCAGCTTTTGTTGATGTAGCCACTAGCCACGGTTTAGAGGTTTAGGGTTTAGGGGGTAGCAGTGCAAGAATCCAGAAGTGTTGCATATACATGTGTATACATGCCATAGACATGCTACGATAAGCTGTTGCAACAATCACCTACGGAGATGTATGTCCGCCGACACGCACCCCTGTGCTTGCACACTTTTCTGACTCATCCTGAAAATCTTTTTGGAAACTTGACTCGTGGCGCCCGCCCTTTGTATGCGAGTCAGAATAAGTCCGCTGGAAATCTGATCATCGATGTCCGAACCCTCTGCTCTCTAAGCTTTCCCTTTAAAGGCTTTGTGTTGTGATTCTACAGGGGCTTCATGTTATAATCGTAGCAGAAGAGGTTTGGGATTCTTCAGGTAGACCTTAAGCCCCGACCACTTTCGCAGGATTTCGAGCGTTTGCACCATTCGACGAAGTCCCTCGGCCGGGCCCCGCTTTTTCCTAAGGCTCTGTAACCGGGGTTCAGGGTTTAGGGTTTAGACATTTGCCCAGAAGTTCAACTTGTCTGACGGTCTGATTTGGAACAGTGGCACTGCAGGTTGCACTTCAAGGTTGTACCTGTTTGGCACAGGTTTCCCACAACCGGTGTTAACCTGTGCCATCTACGAGCCTGGCCAATCACACAATCCGGCACCTGGAGCCTTTGCCCAACACAAGACAGCCTTCGCGATTACATGTAGTTTTCCCGTAGAGACTTTTCACATTGTCAGGGCCATTGCTTTTGCTAGCTGCCCCTGCTGTGCTACTGTAAGTACTAACTTCAGCAAAAATGTCTGGCTAAAACCAGTAGTAGCTAGTAAGCTAGTAATTACTAACTAGCACCATTAGTAGTGGTAACTAGTGGTACCTAGTAGTTCTCGCGCACGCGTGTAGTGCTCGTTTCTCGCTCCCAGGTCTTTGGCGACAGGCTGGGAAGATCGTCCCCGGACACATCGGACGGGCTGCTGGTGAAGCGGGCTGTCCAAGCTAGGGCTAGGTCCTGACAGCTGAAATCGACGGCAACGCATACACAGACATATGTGCATACATATGTATATAAAGATAAACACACACACACATTTTGTACATATGGTCATCTTGAGGATGTCTGACGTAGGATGCAGAGGTTTCAGAGCCCCTGATAATTTACAGTTAAAATAAGATATAAAATGTTATGCTATAACATGTTTGAACATACTATAATATTATAAGATGTCATAAGATACCATTGCTACACCGCGCCTCCACTGACGCGCGGCGAGGAGTCGCCCCAAAGGCTGCGGAAGAGCCTTGGACGGCGGGTCGGGACCCAGGCCGGGGAGACGAAGTCTTGAGCCAAAGTCCTGCTAATAATTGTAAAGATCGTTCTACAGCTTCAATGTCAGGCCATGAAATCCAAAAGGCTATCTGGAGAGCAGTATAGTAGCAGTAGTAGTAGTAGTAGTAGTGGTAGTAGCAGTAGGAGTCGTAGGAGTCGTAGGAGTAGTCGGAGTAGTAGGAGTAGTAGGAGCAGTAGGAGTAGTAAGAATAGGAGTATAAGGAGGAGTAGGAGGAGTAGGAGGAGGAGGAGGAGAGTAGGAGTAGTAGGAGGAGTAGGAGGAGTAGGAGGAGGAGGAGTAGTAGGAGTAGTAGGAGTAGTAGGAGTAGTAGGAGTAGTAGGAGTAGTAGGAGTAGGACTAGGAGGAGGAGGAGGAGATGGAGGAGTAGAAGTAGTAGAGGACTAGACGATCCAAAACGCTGCTTGACGGATCGTTTCGTTTCTCCGGGTGCGCAGCTGTGGTGTCGCTCTTTAACTGTGTCGGGGGTGAGGGAGTTGACGCGAAATCGCCTCGCCGCATCCAGAAGTGTTCGCAGGTGATTCGAAGTTTCGCAAGCGCCTGCGAGGGTTCCAGGAGGTTCCTGCGAACTCGACAAGCTAGAGGAAAATTCCATGCGAGGTGTGTCCGTGCATGTCGTGGCAGGGTCCTGTCGGCAGTCGGTTCGGCCATCAACAGCAATATTATCATGACGAATCGCCGGAACAGGGTGAACAACTCCAAGAGAGCCTGAAAACGAAGAAGGCATCGAGGCCGGAAGATGGCACGGTTACCACTACGACGACTACGACTGCGATGACGACGATGACCACCACGACCACCACCACGACGACGACTACTACTACTACCACTCCGCCTCCTACTCCTAAACCTACCCCTTACTGCTACTGCTACTGCTCCTGCTGCTGCCGCTACTGCTACTGCTAAATGCTACCGCTACTGCTACCGCTACTGCTACCACTACTGCTACTACTAGTGCTAGGGCATCAGAACGAGAACAACAGTGACAACTTAGGATCACGGCCGCAACATCAGCATCAGCATATCTGAACTCTGAGTGAGACTTATAGCTTGATGGATCGGCTCTTCACTGCTTTCAAAATTCTTTCGAGTGTTTATGGCCGACGCCTTCATGAACTCGGTTGTGCCGGATGGCTAATACATCTTGAAGCTACAAACCCTACTCTCAAGTCCAAAGCCAGGCATGCAGGCGTGGGATTATATATACACAGTACACATAGTACATATTACAGATTATGTACTCCACCTGAAACCCTAAACCCTAAACCCTAAACCTCAAAGCCTGTCGTCTCGGAGGTTCTGAACCCCAAAGAGCCGAAATCGCCTTGGCCGGCTGGGCCCCTGCTGCCGGGTCAGGCCGGAATTTTTTCAGGGCTTAAGGGGTTGAGGTTTAGGGTTTAGGGTTACGTGGTTACGTAAGGTTTCGGGTTTAGATACAAGTCTGTGCAAAAAAGGGTGTGGTTTAGAGTCGGATATGATTAGTCATTTTCTGTTATGGTTGAAGTTGACAAAGCTTTGTCTGAAGTTGGTTCTCGCATCTAGGGTTTAGGTAGAGTTGCAAGCAGAGGTTTCGTCGCTTCGCGGGGTGTTTTGCAAAATGAGGCTAAGGATGAAGGGTCTTTCGTGTTTCGGGGGATTTTCGGGCGACTGCAGGAGAGACAGGAGGGGTTCATGAAGGCAATCATGCCTACAAGGTCGTAGAGCTTCAGCTTTTACTCAGTTTCACAGCTGCAGGTTTTGGACTGACGGGGTTCAGGATGTTTGAGGGTTTCGGGTTTGTGGCGTTGGCGTCTTTCTAGGATTTGCGGCCTCCTTTCTCGCCCGGAATATTGAGATTGGGGTTCGGAATATTACAGGGGCTGCCCTGACAAAGCCTAGAAGTGGCTCGGTAACGGTGTGCGAGCTGAGGGTTGCAGAGGGTTGTGGATCGAGGGCCCAGGACCCAGGATTGTTTTACGTTGTGCCACGCACCTTCCACTTGCCATGTCCCTGCATGACCGATGCTTTCAAAAGCCATGATTCGCCGGTTTTGCCCAGCGAAACTATGACTTCTCGAAGCCCACGCCATTGCCTCGATCTTCTTTAACCCGCAGTTCAAAGCCCCCAACACCCAAAAACTTTGTTGGGTGGGCTTCGTTCAGTATGGCTGCATCTGACATGTCGGGTACCACGACCAAATGCCAAAGGGAGAAGCGCAGAGCCCAAGGAGTGAGTCCTGTTCCTGAAGAATGTTAATTTCACACGGTCCGAACTACAACTCTCTAGCCACCATCCCGACCTCATGCCACTTACACATGTTCTATTCGTATTCAGCTAGCATGTTGAGGTGCTGTTGTCAAGCCCCTCTGTTAGAAACACCTAAGCCCCAAAGTTTGGCTTTCCTGCAGGTTGGCACCTCGAGCGCAAAATCCACTGCTCCGGCCCTGGCGTTGCTTCCTTCGTTGGGGGCTGTTGGCATCTAGGTTTTCGGGCCTCAAGGCGTTTTGGGGTGTAACGGGCTTTCGGAGTTCTAGCAACATAGCAACATTTTCGGCTTAAGGGGCACTGGTAACTGCGGCTTATACCTGTGAGTGTCTTCTGTCGAGGGTTCTAGCGTTTGGGGATCTGGCTTGGCTACTGGGAGGGTTTCTGAGGCATCCGACGGCCAGAGATTAGGTTTCGGCGCAGGTCCCAGCAGGGCCGTAAGACTTCACACACGTTTCACCACAGCTTAACTTCCTGCAAGTTCGGCGAAGTATCTAGATTCTAGGCGCCTCGTGCGTCGGAAGCAAGCAGCAGGCCGTCTTTGATCTTTGCGCCCATGTATGATGTCAAGTTTAAGGTCCCGCGGGTGACCGTGGCTGATGGCGAGGCACGAATGCCGTGCTTTGCTCTGAAGTGAAGTGTTTGCCAGCTTGCCCAGCGATAGCAGCAAAGGGAGTAGCAGGAGAACTAGCAGTAGCAGTCTTCGTGGTAGTCGTAGTCGTAGTGGTAGGAGTAGAAGCAGTGGTAGTAGTAGTAGTAGTAGAAGCAGTAGTAGTGGCAGAAGCAGTAGTAGTAGCAGTACAGGAGCAGTAGCAGAGGCAGTAGCAGCAGTAGTTTTAGTAGAAGTAGCAGTAGCAGTAGCAGTAGCAGTAGTAGTAGTAGTAGTAGTGGCAGTAGCAGTAGCAGTAGCAGTAGCAGTAGCAGCAGCAGCAGCAGCAGCAGTAGCAGTAGCAGTAGGAGTAGGAGTAGGAGTAGCAGTAGCAGTAGCCGCAGCCGCAGCCGTAGCAGTAGCAGTAGCAGTAGGAGTAGTAGTAGGAGTAGTAGCAGTAGTCGTCGTCGTCGCCACCACAACCGTAGTAAGCAGCATTACGCGTATTCTAGTCGTACCAGCGCTACAAGTAAGACGGGTGGTCTCTAGTAGTAGCAGCTCTACAAGTAGTACGGGTAGTAACTGATATCAATAGCTGGAGAAGTCGTAGAGGCAGCAGTGACATTTGCGCACCCTATCTGCTTTGCAGGAGTCCTCCCCGAACCGGCGTCGCAAGAGAGGGAGCCGCGAGTCCAAGGATCCAGATATCAGCGTCTTGGCTAAAGTAGAGACACATATAGATGGCCCGAACAAGTCGGAATTCTTCCAAGAGCCACTGAAACTCCAAACTCACCTGGAAACCGAGAGGGATCGTTCCCAATCCTGAGTAGTTCCTTGTCCATACGATTCGAAGCCCCGACTCGCCCTCAGGGGTTTCGTGCTTAACACCTTAGCAGCCTTGAAGCTGAAGGCTTTCGTTCTCAACACCTTAGCAGCCTCGAACCCTAAACCCTGAACCCTAAACCCTAAACCCTAACTCTGGGTAGACCCTAAACGAAGGCGAAGATGATCCGCATGGGCTCCTCCCTACAGCAGCCTTCGTGGATCTTGGGGTCCTCCTCCGCGTGACCTGAGCCCCTGCGATCGCGTGATCTCCGTGCTCTCAGGGGCTAAAGATTCTAGGGTTTAGGGGTTAAGGCTTTAGGGGTTTAGGGGTTAAGGGTTCAGGGTTAAGGGGGTTCTGCATATCATCTTCGAGCTCAAGGTTGAGGAAAGAAGTCATCGTGTGCGCAACATGGAGCTTGTAGAGTCACTGATCTTTGGGCCTGCACAGGGGCTACGGTCACAGAAAAGCATCCGGAAAGATCCAGCCATGGTGGTTGCAGCTGTCCCAGTGGAGCCTGTTGCTGACAGTTCAGAGATGTACTGGTATCAACAGCCTGAACTACTGCTGGTGCTACCACTACCATCACGACGACGATAACTACTTACTTCCAAATCAACCACCACCACCACCACCACGACCAGTACTACTACTACTACTACTACTACTACTAGTACTCGTACTAGTACTAGTACTAGCACTAGTACTAGTACTAAGTAGTAGTAGTAGTACTACTACTACTACTACCACGCGGGGGTGCCATGTGGGCGACAAAGAAAACTACTACTACTACTAGTACAACTAGTACCGCTAGTCGTACTAGTAGTACTAGTAGTGCTACTCTACGAGTACTAATTGTAGTATGATTGCTAGTACTACCAGTACCAGTGACTGAAACCCAGGTGACTGTAGCTTCGGTTCGAGGGTGTGCGACTCCCGGTTGAAAGTTTAGACAGGCTTGTCGGCTTTTCGTACTCTTATCGTCGTGCCAAAATAATGCGGGTGGGTCGTAGCTGCTCCTGTCTGGATCGTATGAACTTCGGCGTGAGTATTTGTGTGCTTGTCTCCCGTAGCCCTGAAATGTTGCACTGGTGTGCTCGGTGAGTGCCAAAAGAATCCTACTACCAGTGCTGGTGCCAGTAATAGTACCACTACCACTACCACTACTGCTACTACTACGACGACGACGACTACTACTACTACTACTACTACCACTACCACTACCACTACCGCTACCACTTCCACTACCACTACCGCTACCACTACCACTACCACTACCACTACTACTACTACTACAACTACTTCTACTACTACTACCACTACTACTACTACTACTACTACTACTACTACTGACTACTACCACTGCTACTACGACGACGACGACTACTATGACTACTACAACTATGTGGGTGACCAAAATTGCTATTGTGGATGGACGAAATCTTGACACTTTTCAGAAACGTCTTTTAGCGATTCCCCCCCCGCACCCCCTGTTTAACATTGGCTGTGAAGGCTACCGAGCCGGATTTGCTCCAGTGGCCGAAATCGTGCACCGCTCAAATAGTCCTAGCTGCCAAAGTTATGCTTCAGTCGTTTGAACTGTGCATGTCCGGGTGGTGCAAGATTTCGTCCATCCACCGTACTACTACTACTGCTACTAGTACTACTACTACTACTACTACTAGTACTACTACTACTACTACTACTACTACTGCTACTGCTACTGCTACTGCTACTGCTACTGCTACTACTACCTCTGCTGGTACTGCCACTGCCCCTGCCCCTGCCACTGCCACTTGCACTGCCGCTGCCCCTGCCACTGGTACTGCTACTGCCACTGGACGGCCACGACGACTACGACTATACGGCTACGACTAGACTACGACTACGACGACGACTGCTACTATTGCTACTTTTGCTGCTACTGCTCTTGTTGCTATTACGACCACGACCTGTCCATTTCAGTAGCAGCGGGTGCGGAAGTCTTCAGCATCGTACAGGCTGCATTGGAGCAGCAGAATCGGCAGCTCACGCCACACCATGCAAAGCTCCGACAACGAAGCCAGAGAAGTTATGCAGCCATTCTTGATGGGGACGTCCATGCATGCCGGGACTAATCTGTCGAATCGCTGCTGCCACTAAGTCTCAAAACAGCTAGAAGCTGTATTTCTAAAGCCTGGATGGAACTGAACCCTGACGAGATAGTTGGCTGCACCATTTTTCTGGACTTGGGCTTGCGCTCCGCCGCAGAACTTTAGCTTCAACGGGGTTGCAGGCCTTGCACCAACATGAGTAGCAACAGCAGGGTCATTCCCAACCCTTTCAAGACCATCAGCCCGCAGCACTTCACGAGCTTGTCTTGTAAACTTGTAGTCTTAGTCGATGCAGAGGTCGTCGGCCGATGCAATCATTCCAGGGCGAAAGTATGGGAGCCCGCAGTCTTCAGACCAAGGCAAATGTCGCAGCATGACCTTGGGGAACTCATCACAAGCCGTCAATGCCTCGACTGAAGACCTCCTTAGAATATTTTTAATTAAAAACTGTTTTTAATTTGTTTTTAATTATAAGATTCATCCCATAGTTAATCCGATACGGGATCTCCCGAGCCATTCATTTTTCACATGTCCCGAACTCCCAAGGCCAAATACGGACTGCCCTGCAACCCTGCTGCCCCAGCCTGCTCGGCGAAGCCGAGATTTTGCGGGGGGATGGCCCGTTAATCATGATACTCGCCCTGTGCCACCGGAGTGCTTAGGGAGTAGGGTTGAGCGCGTGAGACGGAGACCTGCAGAAAGGTGCATGATATTGATACATATATATATATATACGGATACGGAGGGACAGACTTTTGTGGACAGATCGATTGGTTATGTTCTTTTTAATGTGTTGAACATAAAGGATATAAAGTTAATTCAAAGTTGCGGAATGCATAGGTACGTATGCGTACGTTGGCTCAAGGTTCCCTGGCTGAGGAGGACACCCGTCTGAGACCACGATCTTGCTCTGCAGTCTACAGTGCAGGCAGGCCAAGACTCCGGTAAGCGAGATCTGGGCAATATAGAACGAGGGAAACTGAGCTTTGGAGGATCATACTTTAATCGTTTTTCTTAAAGGAACCATTATGAAATAAAAGTTTATACTTTTCTCTCCCTGGTTACTTAAAAGCCCAGGAAAAGCCTGAATGGGTAAGTGGATAGACACGTTGCCTGCCAGCGAGAAATGAATGGAGACATGGAGCCCTTGCCAATCAAGTAGATGAATGGATGAGCAGGTCATCAGCCAGACCCGAGCCTATCACCATCCAAGCTATTGAATGCAGCCATATGTAGTTCTGAGGCCATTGCGTAGTCCTTGTTTTCGGAGTGTCATAGCAGTCATAACTGCGCAAAGAGACGCACTCCAGCCGGCTGCTGGGCAACCACCCTAGCAAAGCCACCACCCCAGGAGTTCCGTGCATGCTAAGTTTGGCCATCTGTTGTGTGTAACCCTGGCCTTTGGCTGCATATCTCTACCCTTTCATATCATATTGAGTCATCGAGTTTGGTGAGATTCTGATTGAGATGTACGCAGGGATCTCCGGCGGGGCTTGTGGCAGCGGCTGCAAGTCAAAGGAATACGCAAAGGCAGCTTGTTGAAGTTGTGCTTCCCCATCGTAGTTTTGGTCGCACATCCTCGTGATACATTTGATGATCTAAATCCTGCACTACCTTAATGACCCTAGACTATGGGAATCACGGTATATTCCTCATTATCGGTAATGCAGGATTTATATCATCAGCAGTAGTTCATCACCTTACGATTCACTGCACTAGACTAGACTGGGCTGGACTAGACTTTACTGTGCTATACTACTGCCTCGGCTTGGCTCCACATACGACTTCAAAAGCTGCTTGCGGGGATGTTGAATCTGTAATTTGCAGCCGGAAGTCCTTTGTTTATCTAAGCAAGAAGTAAAGCTTCTAGCACCACGTTGCACGAAAACGGGCTTCTAAGTTTCGACTTAAAGTTCCACCACATCGCCATTCCCCGATTATCCAAATGAAAGCCAACGTCTCGAAGAAATCGTTCAAAGTGTCCTCCGGATGCGCAGTCGCAGAGGATCTGTGGTTTGCCTCGTCGTCCCGACTTCCCTCGAGCTCTGACCGAGCTTTAGAGGCCCCATCAGCCCGACAAGACATAAACCCTATTAGCCCAGAGAGCCTAATACCCCTTAATTAAGGAATATGGCTTAAATTAGAAAGGACTTCATATTATGATTTAAGCTATATTCCTTAATTCAGGGGTATTGGGCTCTCTGGGAAGAAGGCCCGTTTTCCACCAAAGAATCAAATCCAGCGCCAGTATGGCCATGATATATCAGATAGTCATATAATCGGGGGGGCGGAAGACTTTTTTATATCAACACAGGGCAGTCTACCGCTAAACGGGGCACGGGTCGCCGAAACCGGCGCTGCCTTGTTGTGTTTTTGTGTCCGGGGTTTAGGGCTTGGGAGAGGCTGGGTTCGAAAGGGCTTGGGATACGGGGTTGCAGGGTTTTTAGAGGTTCAGTGCTTTAGGGTAGGATGACTTCGGGTTTGGGGGTTCAAGTTGGGGTTTAGGGTGAAATTAGAGCTTTAGGATTCAGGGTTTCAATGTTTCGGGTCAGATGACTTTGAGTTTCATATCAGGCCAGACACGAGATATCGACCGATGAGTCAAAACCACGGATCAGATCTGTGCTAATGTTTGCAGCGGCTCTCTGCTGAGGGCACAGCACTGCAGCTCGAGGTCGTCATGTGGCATGACCAAGCAGCGAGATGTAGCGGAATGGTGGGGTTTGGGCAACATCCCGACTATTCATAGCCAGAAATGGAAGCCAGCATGTAGTCGCCTCGGTCTGTCAGACAATACTTCCCTCGACGGCCTAGTGTCTTGCACCTGTCAGCGAATCGGCCAGTCTAGTCGGGGATCTTGCTGGAATAATGTGTCGGGCATGCAATCCGGAACTGTGGTCCGGTATTTGTAGGCTCACCCTGCCCTAAACTCTAAACCGTTCGCTTCCAGGAGGATTGTTTTTAGCCTTCCAGAAGTGCCGGACGAGCATTACCTGTCACAGAGTGTGAGAATGGAGACAGGAGTTCCGCAGAGTTAGGGTTTAGGGTTTACTAGAGCCATTCCTGTTGCATAGGAAAACCTGTATACTGTGGTCTCGTTCCTAGGAGGTTATCGAAGCAAGTCTCGTAACTTGGTCTCATGCCACGTGATGCGCCGACTGACGTCGACAACCTCGTCATTGAGAAAAGCTTTGGGCTTACATCCGCGCATAGCAGAGTGTGCCCTTGTATCGAAGCTGCAGCAGCAATAGCGACGTGCTTGAGAGCAGGGCTTGCGCCCACCTGCGAGTTTGCATCATGTACACAAACGTCCTCGTACTGCAAGTTCCCTCGGTTTAGGCTTGTGCTGAGCCCCCTTGGCCCCTTGATGCAGGAGCAGTTGCGGGAGGAGCAGAGGGAGGTTTCAACCATCCGCTGTGCAACAGAAGTCGGAATGACCTGATGCCGTCAACTGGTCTGTCTATCCTTGCTCAGGACCGGGGAGGCATGTCCAGACGATCGAGATGCCTGCGTTCTGCTGCCGTTTGGCTCGTGAGACTGAGTTCTTCTCAGCTGGCTGGTCTCTGGGTGCAGATGATAGCCTTCGAGCTCTATATTCTAGAATAAGGTTATGCAGGTATATGGGGCAGATGACAGTAGATGTATAAGAGACTCTAGCACCGAAAGGCAACAGTAACGTAACTCAACTCCAGACTCGTCCTTTCCGTCTTTTCCTGACTTCACGATTCTGAAAATGTTTGAAGCTGTTGCAGTCAAGCGCTTGGAACCCGAAACCCTAGACCCAGCCCTGAAATCCTAAAGGGTTCTCCAGGCCTGGATTTTAGGCATAAAGGTGTTCCTTAGGATGCACCACTAGGTGTCAATGCCATGGGCGCCACGTGCTCGGATACCAAGCCTAACCTTGAGGTGCCTTTCAGGGTGGGGGGGGTTTAATGTAGGGGCCTCAATAGTTAGAATAGGGTTTGGGGGCATATTATAGAAAAACAGGAGCCCCCAAACCCATTAGGCTCTGAGAAAAGCTACTGCTCAAAGTCAGGGTCTGCACTTTCAACTTGCGCTGAAGGGGCTCTGACCTGAGATATCTGTTCCTCCGGCATCACGCTGATCTTGTCACCAGAATCAGCGCTGAAACGCCTGCAACTCAACGCCATTGATGCATGAGCAACATGCGAGGCTACGCGGCTTTGACATTCACGGCACCACATTCCGCCCCCCCAAGACACGATTCAACAAGTTAGGGTCAGGGTGTTTAGATCCAGAACTTTGGGTTTCACATGGTGGCTCAACTATGAGTTAGAAGTTGCCAGCTCAGACCCGTCTTTTGTTCCGTTTTCACCCTCCAATGATTCAAGATGCATGGCAACATACCCTACGCTCACGGCTGTGGCAGGGCTTTGGTGTGGGCCGCTGCGTTCCATTCGTCACCAAGTGCCCAGGCGGGGGACTTTGAGAACCCAGGTGAAGCACGCCACTACTGCTTTCGACCGCCGCAACGACGACCACGACTGCTGCTGCTACTCCTCCCAGCAGCAGTAGAAGTACAACAACTACTACTAGAACTACTACTACTACTACTACTACTACTACTGCTACTGCTACTGCTACTGCTACTGCTACTACCACTACTACTACTACTACTACTACTACTACCACTACCACTACCACTACCACTACCACTACGACGACGACTACTACTACTACTACTACTACCACGACTACCACTACTACTAACTACTACTACTACTACTACTACTACTACTACTACTACTACTACTACTACTGCTACTACTACTACTACCCCCACTACCACTACCACTACCACTACCACTACCACTACCACTACCACTACCGCTACTACTGCTCCTGCTCCTGCTCCTGCTCCTGCTCCTGCTCCTGCTCCTGCTGCTGCTGCTGCTCCTGCTGCTGCTCCTGCTGCTGCTGCTGCTCCTGCTGCTGCTCCTGCTG